>BGNK01001910.1:102560-121606 GCA_003297005.1 Symbiodinium sp. clade A Y106 | reverse complement strand
CCTCGGGATATGTTTTATAACTTAGAGTCATCTGAGGAGCCAGCCGTATGTTAGCTATAGGGAGGGGGAGGGGGAGAATGTCCGGAGTCCGCGGTCTGGCGCTAATTACATGCAGTACTGCAACTCCGAGCACGCCTACATGGGGTCGAGACGGCCCA
Organism: Symbiodinium sp. clade A Y106; assembly: GCA_003297005.1. Lineage (NCBI taxonomy): Eukaryota > Dinophyceae > Suessiales > Symbiodiniaceae > Symbiodinium > Symbiodinium sp. clade A. The sequence continues at coordinate 121,448 of BGNK01001910.1, read as the reverse complement.
GAGCAACGACCCTGCTACATAAACGACACTATAGGCTCTATAATAAGTCTATAGTCTATAAGTTCTATAAGTCTATAAGTCTAGTCTATAAGTCTATAAGTCTATAAGTCTGTCTATAAGCTATAAGGTCTATATGTCTATATTCCTATAATAGTCTATATAGTCTATAGTCTATAGCCTATAGCCTATAGCCTATAGTCTATGACCCGCTGATACTTAGGTTAGGTTTCTCGGTTTCTTAGGTTGCTTACAGTCCCGAGACCCCTTGCAAGCGGCACCAAGAGTGCTGTTTCTGTGCTTGTGCACACAAACCACAAAGAAGACTGCCGGGGCACGCTGACCCCACCGGCACGACACGCCAACAAGGCCAGCTGATCCAGGGCTACACCGTTAAAGAGTAGTTAAACCGTTAAGTTAAGCCCAGTTAAACCGGTGATATGAATCATTATTCAGAATTATTCATCATCATTCATCATCATTTAGCAAACCAAGGGATAATATAAAATAAAGCATGAATCATGAATCATTGATCGAATCAAACATGAGAAAACACTAAGGACTCCGAACTAATGAGTGACTAACACAATTGTAACTAATGTAACACAGACACAATTGACCTTGACCTTTGTCTAAGCAGCTGGCTCGAGAGGCGCGAGAGCTCTCAGGGTATGAAGAGCCTCTTGACATATTTGAAGCTCTACTGCTGGCAAGCGACCATCAATCATACGCCGCTCTAAGAACCGAATTGAATTCACCACAAACTCTTCGCGAAGTTGCACGAGACACTGCAAGTGTATGGAACGGTGAGGCTTGCTTCTGCTGAATGCCAAGCTTGCTTCTGCTGAATGCCGGTACTGGCCTTTGTCAATGGGATCCTCACAATGAAAACACTTCACCCCCTTGCGCTTCGCTGGCGCCAAGTCAGAAATGCCCAGCTCTTGTTGAAAATATGTGCTCTGAGTGCTCTGAGAAGCATGCTCAGGCGGCAGATTTGGATCTGACGCAGCGACCGGCATAATTGCACTGGATGAGCTTGCGGAGCTTGCGGCTGCAGGCTTGTTCTGATTCTCCGGCAGATCATCTTCCCGAGCAGCCAAGTCAGCGGCGAGTGCCCGGTCCAGTTCCGTTTGTGCCTCCGGGCTGAGCACAGTTGGCCATGCTTCCTCAGCACTCGCTTCTTTCTGCCCCTTCCCCGACACTTCTGATGCATCACACTGCTGGTCATCAGTCTGCTGCGGTTTCTTCGCTCTCTTCTTGGGCTCCACCAGTAATGACATGCCGAACGGAAGCCGCGGCGCAACGCTGGATGACTTGGCCCTGTCGGCCACAGCATCTGCTTCTGGCTTGAATCCGATTCCGAACTCTGCCACCAAGGAGGAAGGACGCTCCATACCGAATTGCGTGCTGTCGCTTTTGTCGATCAGGAGATCATCGTAAATCCGGACCTGATCTTACGGGTAAGGGCTCCAGTGTCGCATTGGTACTGGACTGTACTGTACTGTATTGTAAATAGACTCATGAATCATGAATCACTGAATCACTGAATAACAATTGAGTCATTAGTAAGTATTAATAAACAATGAACTATATAAATTATGAATTATGCATTTGTATAATTTAATACTATTACTATTACATAAGATAATTACATACATTAATTACATAAATTATATAGTGATTTAGAAAACTAAATTATATAAGTTACATAAGTCGTATCGGAAGAGTCATAGTCATAGAGTCATAGAGTCATAGTCAAACTCAATAGTCATATGAGTAGTTGGTAGCGTTTAGGAAATTATGCTGAGTATGCTTGTCGGGCCACTTCGGCACGAAACTCAGTAACAGAACCACCAGCTGCACAGAAGATCGCAAGCATATTGCGAAATACTTGATGCATAGAGCACACATGCAGCATGCCATTGCGCAAGCTCATTCTCAGGCTATTGCCGCTGCAATACAGCCCAACCACAGTATGACAAAGAGGACGCTTGCAAACTCCTCCCAGTGCATGCCAATGTTCTACACCGTCCGTAGCCAGCAACTGGAGCAGCAGAGGACTTCCGCCCAGTTTTCCCAGCCCCGCATCGAACTGGCCCACGAGAGCCACATACTCTTCATGGTGTTCGTCCTTGATGCAGGTCCCAGCTTGGGTGGTGGCACAGGGACGCATGAAGGTCGGTGTGTTTGTAGGGTTCGCCAATACCTCGGAGTCATAACTGAACAGCTGATCATATTCGGCACGCATAGCATCAAAACCTCGCTGATCTGCTGGAATCTTCACAAGAGAACCGCGGAGTGCAGCACTGTGCTCCCAAATGCCCAATTCCTGCTCCCAGCACTTGTGACCGGACACTTGCTGCAGTGTGCCATCCAGCCGCGCTCCATTGAGCCTCTTAATTTGAGACTGCCGCAGGCCGGTACCGGTCGCAGTGGCTTCCACCGTAGAATTCTGATGCTGCAGCGCTTGAGAACTCAGCTCGTCGCGCTGACGTTGGATTTCGAATGCCTTCGCCTGGTAGCTTGCTTCTTCTGTGGTGTCATCTTCGACCACTCATGCGACAGCATTTGGTTGAACTGCCGATGTTCCAAGCTCCCAACTTTGACACGGTTGCAACGAGACCTCGGCTAAGTGGAACCCGTACTAACAAGAAAATTGTAGACTCTCGTCATGTAACCCCACTAATCTGGCATCCCGCACTCATCACAAGCCCTAGGGAGAACATCGAGCTCAAACTATTTCATGCTTTAGTTCTAAGTTCTAGTCTAGTTATATTAAGTTCTATAGTTATATTAAGCTATATTTATATTATATTATATTAGTATTAGTTATATTATAGTTATATTAGTTATATTATATATATTATTTATATTACTAATCAATTACTTTAAATTACGAAACCAATAAAATTATATAATTACCATTACAATTACAATATATTATAATATGATAATAATATATAATATACTATAATATTAAATTAAGATATCCTTTTTCCAACTTACTTTAAACTATATTATTTACATAATTATACACAAATCACAAACCATTGCTACAGACCCTGGTCCCTGGTCATGTAACCCCACTAGCCTGGCATCCAGCATTCATCACAGGCCCTGGGTATTTATTATAGACGACCCTGGACCCTGGTCATGTAAACCTACTAGCCTAGAATCCAGCGTTCAGCATTCATCACAAGCCCTGGGCATGCGACATAGAACTTAGAACTTAGAACTTTGAACTATTTCCTGACAGAACTCAGAACGACTTGGAATTGCATTGACGCAGATTCAAATAATCAACCAACTCAGATCACTGATCACAGAACTGCCACAGTACCCCGTTGGCCCATTCATCAATCGGATCTAGGCTAGGCTCTAGGCGATCAAGGTCCAAGGTACCGGCACTCCTGCTGGAACGCGTTGTAGGCGCTCACACGCCTTGTTTTGGACGTCGCATCCTTTCGTACTTTTCCTTCACGAACTGACCTTTGTAGGTACGAGCATGGGCAGCATTGGCATTGGACAAACTTGATGCAGACATCAGAGAAAATCTACCACAGTAGCGCAGGACACAAATAAATAATTTCCCAAGTTCCCAAATAACTCAGATAACTCCCAGATAACTTCAGATAACCAAATAAACCTAATCCTGAGACTAACTACTAGACTGACTAGGCTATACTGGCTATACTGAACAAAGTACAACTAAGTCCAACTAGGACTTTAATGTAAGTTATAGCTACTCAGAGTGTACACACTAGATACGAATGGGGCCCGGGCAAAAGTCCCTTCAGCAATCCACTTCTGCCCTTGACAGTGCCCTCGGGTGTGATCTTGGCCCTGCTTTTCTTTGGCACACCGAAAAAGGATGAGGCCGTGCAGCGAGACTTCATGGTGCGGCGTATCCGTGTTTTGGCCACACCAAATTTCTCATCTTCCAAACACTTACGAACTCTCTTATGTGCCAAAAGCGTGGTGGTCACATACGAGCTTGCTTGCACGCCAGCCGCGCGCTGAGGTATTTTCTTGGTGTTCCCAGCACTGTCTGTCTGGATGTTCGCATGCTGTCGCTCCACTTGAACAGAGCTCGATGGAATGGCAATGACGACATCTTGCAGAATGATCTTCAATCGTTGCATGCGCTTCTGCCGTACAGGCTGTGTAATTCCATCGGCAAGGACCCAGGACAGCAGAACCTGCAACCACCAAATAAAGACTTATTAAACTTATTAACTTGCAGAATTATGATGACACACCTTTTGCATATGTATAATTATTATATAATTTAAACTGTAAACTTAAAGGCTAAGGCAAGTCGTTTTGATGTTTCATCTGTAGTCTGTAGTCTATAGTCTGTAGTCTATAGTTCGATTACTATGAAAAATATGAACAAACTTAACTTAACTTAACTATCTGTGTCTGTATCTGTATAATCTAAGAATTTAAGAATCTAGTTCAGTCTAGATTCTAGATCCATAGATATAATTTGATATAAATTGACATAAATGATATAAATTGATAGAATGATAGAATAATTTCCCAACCCCAGTTCCCACTGCCCACAGCTGCACAATCTCATCAAAGGCAACGCGAGGCCTCGGCGCACATGGGGTCAGAGCAACGCGGGCAGCTACAGTGCTGCTTCTGCAAAGCCGCCACCAGGTCCAGAGCATCATCTACATCCATCCGAGCCACTCTCAACAGTTGCCAAGGTAGAGATGAGTACGGGAGCACTAGCCTCCGCCACGCCTCACAAATACCAATCAACAGTAGTGGGAGGGAATCATCCTTGCTTACCCCAAGATCTGCGAACCAGTTATCAGCTGTGGCCGGTGATTCAAGCAGCTTCCGATATTCAGCAATAGCACCCTGTCCGGCTCCGCCTATCAGAATGTTCAAATTCACTTCGATAACTTCGTCGCGAGATGATGGGCACTTGCTTCCCGGCAGCTCCAGCCCGATCGATTTCAGTCGCAGCCTGGTTTGGGCCGTCTCTGCGTACGAAACTTGATCCATGAAATTGGTCAGTGGCCTTGAAATCACAAGCGCTTTCGCAAACAAGACCTCAGCGGCACTCAAGGACCGGCCTGCACAGAATGCAACAACCCGTGTTGCAAATATTGACAATATTATCTATTTAATTTAACTAATTAATTATATTTATTTATTATTTATCTTATCTACCGCCATCTACCGTACCCCATTTATGATATGATAGGCTGACAGGCTCTGGTACGGCAACAACCAACTGGCAACGTAATGGTGTCGGTCTTCGTGAAACTTGGCTAAATTCGGGCAACAGAGGAGACACTGTCGGCAAGAAGAAGCTGGACCTTCGACATTCGGACCTGCTGCTTGTACGCCGGGTTGCTGTCAGGAGAATCTTCATCTAGGAGTTCAGTGTTATCATATGTGATGTCACCCACATCTGAACGACAAGATCGCCACAAAGATAGCAGCAATCCGTGGACACCCACGCCCCTCGCTGCGAATTCAGCTGCAGCCTCCCAAATCCTTTCCACCTGTATAAGAGTGGAACCTCGAAGCCACCCCCAAAAGCTGCTCGCAAAGCCGATGTCATGCGTCGTTGGAAGTCCATGTCGGAAGTACAGCAATCCGGTGTGCACATGTGAACCAGCCCCTCATCCATGGGCTCTGCCCAGTCTGCATTCAACATCGACAAAATGAGATCCACATCATCCTCCGCCAAGTATGTGGAAAAAAGCTTCAGTTTCTTAGCATTCCTCCCCACAGCATCCCGCGTCGTTTGCGGGAGTGCAAGAACCTCGCTCCGCTTCGCAGCCTTGACAAGCGATGCAATGCCGCCCTCCAACCGCTGTCGAAAAAGGCTCGTGCCGGATGCATGTGCCATGCACACCAGGCCTGCAGCACGAACAACACACCAACAGTAGCATTGGTAGCAGCGACCACAACTTAAATAAATAATTTCTAATTTCTAATTTTAGTTAGTAATTAGTTAGTAAGTATTAGTGGTATTAATCAGTATTGGTTTAAGTATTACGTGTTGGAAAATTAGTAATTAGTTAGTTTAGTAATTGTCAATAGTCAATAGTCGTGTGTCAATAAGTCACTAAGTCCAAGAAGTCATCCGAGTCTGAATCAGAGTTTGAGTTTGCTTAATGCTGCGATGCATACTGATTTATGGGCCTGCCTGCAGCAACTCCGGGTAGCCGCAATATGAGGGGCTTCTTTGCCAGGCTGCCTTGATGGTGGGCACAAAACTGGTGCAAAACAACGACCCGGCCATTGCCATCCTCCGCAGTCTGTCTACGCCAAAGTTGTTGCTCCATGGCACTGAGCAGCACGTTCGTAGGCAGTGCATCAGTGCCTTATGAACTTATGATTTATGATGACTTGGATCAACCAATTCCTTAGAACCCCTAACTTAGACTAAAATCTTAATCTCAACCAAACAGACAGTCAGTCTGACAACATAGCCTCAGGCAAAATATCACTGAACCATTGCGACTCCTTGCTGTCACAAGCTACAATTGATCACCACCTTCATCGGAACCTTGGAAAGCAGACCATCTAAAGCTTCACCTCCCAAGAACTCGGACGTGCCCTGGCATGCACACAGCGTCCAGCGCCCAACCCGGTCCATCAGTGTGGCAGCATTCGCCTCTATGGTCCGTCCAAACACAGACGTACAGGAGTTAAGGACTATACTGTCTATACTATACTAATAATTAGCATTAATATAATTTATACTAGTTAATACTGATTACAGTATAACAGTAACATAACTGTATTACTGTATTACTGTATAACTGTATAACTGTATAACTTGTATAACTGTATAACTTGTATAACCCAGCCTTCGGCAGCACCTGCGACGGGCAGTGGACTTGGGCCCACTCCAACATCTCCAACTCCCCATCCTGATATCCTGCAACTCGGCGAATACAGAAATGCTGAATCATCCCCAGAAGTTGTGACACTCGCCGATGCCCCGAACGCCCCTGCTGCTGCGTTTCAGTTGAACCCGGTGCGACCATGATATTCGTGTCGTCGAATTGCCGAACGAATATGCCATGTCCAACAGGTGATTTGCTAAAGAGGTCCAGGAGTGCAGCCGCTTGTGCCCGAACGTGCGAAACCAGCCCAATGATACGCATTCTGGACATCGTCGAATCTTGTCGACAGGATGCTGCATAGTGAGTCAGCTCGCCCTCCTCGTTCAGAAATTGCAGACTCTCTTGCCTGAGCCAGCAGTTTTGCATTGGCATTGGTGTGGGGATGAGTTAAGTTAAGATAAGGCTTAGTTAAGGTCAAGGTCCTGGTCCTTAAGGCCAAGGTCATATTAAGGTCATAAGGTCACATTAACGTCCGTTAGTCCGAGTCCATTAGCGTTAAGATTAAGCGGTCTAAGATCCAACGACTAATAGTTTAATTTAATTTAGTGTAATTTAGTTAAATTTTCCTAGTCAGTAAGTCGTAGCAGCAGCAGCAGCAGTAGTAGCAGTAGTAGCAGTAGTAGCAGTAGTAGTAGCAGTAGGCAGTAGTAGTAATAGCCAGAGCCATAGCAATAGTCAGCAATGGCAATATAGTCGTATAGTCAGAGTCATAGTCATAGTAGTACAGTCAGTACCGTAGTCATAGCAGCAATAGTAGCAGTGGCAGTAGCAGTAGCTGTAGTAGTAGTAGTAGTAGTCAACTCCAAATTCTATGAAGACCAGGCACACCTTCCGAAGCGCCGCTGAGTTCTGAGCTCGGCCAGTGTCACTAAATACCACACTAGCAAGCTGATGTCCCTGCAGGTCCACAGATGCCTTCAGCCTCGCCGCCTCCTGCTTAACCTGCTTTGCGGCGATCCCCCGCACAATAGCCAGGCTATGAGCCTTCCCCTTTGACCGCCAGACCTGCCGCACGGAATCTTCCTGCACCGGATTCTGCAACTGCTCCACAACAGGGGCCTTTCGCTTTCCCGTCACTTCGAAAAGACGCCACATGTTCGATGGGTCAAGTACCCCGGATCACTTTCTAAACTTGTAAAGTGTAAACTGTAAACAGTAAACATGATTTCCGAATTGTGGTGGCTGTGGGGCGGCTTAACTTGCAGTTTTTGGCTTAGGTTTGGGGCTTTGGGTATTTTTGTGATAATGGCAATGACAATGATGATATTGGGTTGAGTTTTTGGTTTCAGGGGTTTAGTTTGATGATTTAGTGGTTTAAGTTAAGTCATCTAAATTTAAGCCGTTTTAAGTTTTAAGTTTAAGGCTTTAGGGTCCGTTGAGGCTTGGGGAGAGTTTCAAGCGTTTTGGGTAGGCAGCGGTTCGGTTTAGATTTATATCAATTTATAATTTATAATTTATATTTATATAATTTATTTATAAATATTATATATTTATATCATTATTTAAATTATTTATAACATATCATATATCTAGAATCTTCGGGATTCGGGCAGCAGTTGAGAACTCAGATCACCTAGCTCACCTAGGTCGATTAGGCCGCCGGGCACTTGCGGTTGAGGCTGAGAACTGAGAACTGAGAAGGTTTACGGTTTAGAGTTCGGGAACAAATTCCTGTGTCTGATTTCAAGAACTCAATGACGTCCTCGGTCATCATGAACCAGAACATGCGCTCAACACGCACACCGTGCACACATGTCACTGATCATGTCACAATCACACATGACATGTGACTCCCTGTGGCTGACATGACATGCATCAATGCCAATGCTGTCAATGTTCGGCCGGCCAGCCAACAGAATCACTGCTCGCACAAACAGTCCAGACTGCTTGCTCGAATCCTTTCGTGACTCCGACTCTTGTTTCAGCTTGTCGACTTTGTAAGATCTGGCTGCCTCTTGTCGACAACCGTAACACCTAGCGAGGCCTAGCGCCCCAAGTTCCTAAATTACCAGCCGCCTCCAACTCAAGCAGGTAGCGACGATTTGATCGGAAACATTGTGAACATATTTCAAATGGAAACGAAGTCGCAAGAGCCAACACCGTGCGTCAAAGACCGATCCCCAAGCCAGTTGAAGCCGCAGGTGCCAACATCCACGAACTTCTCAGTCACTGCAGTTTGCAACGCTTCGACGGCGTCGACAGGTCCGTTCGTGCTCGGGAAACTTTTGGGGTCACCGGAGACAGCTGAATAGACTCTGACTCTGCCTTGTGCTGCTTGGTATTCTTGTTCAACTTATCCTGATGCTGCTGCTGCTGCTGGAAGCCCACAACTTCAAGCAAAAACCAAGACTCTTCTGATCCCTGGCTGTCCGCAGCATCTGAAGATGTAGCCGGACTCCGCTGCTGCCACGGCAGACTGTGTCCCTCTGAACTTGTAATGGAACCTTGTGAAGCCGGAAAGCAATCACCCCTCTTGAGAGCGACCCTCGGGGAATCTCGCTGGGGAATTCCGGATTTGCACTCCATCAATCCTGCGGCATTTGCCTTTCTTGCCACAATATGTGTGCGGGGAAAGTGCTTGAGGATCCGAAGCACACATGCAGGATCAGTTTCGGGATCCGAATGGCCGGATGTTTTCTCAACAGGCTGCAGCGGGGCTTGAAGCTTCAGCGATTTCTGCTGGCTGCCAGAGCTAGCTGCAGACGACAGTTCTGTCTGGCTGAAGCAGTCATTGAGCACAGCAATCAGAGGCTTCATGGCTTTCTTGCACGCTACCATAGACATCGTTAGAGATACTACAGGCACCGCCACACACGAACAAATCGCAAACTTCTACGTCAGTGACCAGGCTTTTGAAGAATCATGGCCACATAACAGCAACTCGTCTCGCACGATACAAGCTCGACGGCTCATGTCTGATGACGATTTCGCTTCAAACTTAAAGCTCTAGACAAACTGCCCAGCACACCAAGCAGCCCGAGCAGGCCTGGAATGCCTCATCCTGGGAGAGACGGCCGTGCACCCGTCGCAGGCAGCCGTCCACATTCTCGAGGATCGCCAACCTTGAAAAAGCATGGTTCATACGAGCTTCAGCTTCAGCTTTTTGAGTCTGAGATTAAATTATCCATCATGTCATCATGTCTCAGAATCATGTCATTTTAGCCGTGCTGCTTTGGGCGACAGGCTTTGATATACCGGGCAGCTTCAACAAAGGGGATCGCATGTTTGTCCTAGACCAACTGAATCACTCGCAGCAACACGAGACAATCAATGCAAGTTGTTCTCCGAGAGATATTGGCAGCCGAGCGTCCAAACCCGCACCATCTCTCGACATAAACATGGAAGGTGCTGAAGCATGTGCATAGCGGAGGGTGCTTTCTTGGGAAAAAAGTTTACACGTAAACCCCACAATATAAATATCCAGATCGAAGGCTTCAGGATCACACCAGGAGTCTTGGCGGTGACACCACCCACCAAGCCTGAGCCAAAAACAAAACATCTCTCGCAAAGCGTCTCAACCAAGCGATTCATGAACGAGTGACAAACATGCCTGGCCTCGCATGCTCCATCGACCCAAAGCAATGCCGAACCTCGTTGTTCGTCATGAAGAACTTCCGTGTTGGCGCCTCAGATGAAAACTAAACCGAACCGAGGCAAGGGAAACTGCGGCAAACAGCTTGAGTTGCTTCAGTGCTGAATAGTGCTGAAGGTTAAACTGAGCAGCATGGTTTTCAGATGAGACTACCTCGTCAAAATTGTTGTCGCCGACGAGCTGTCTCAAAGCAAACGACGGTGCCCCGGATCCACTGCAAGCGGATCCGACTACCTTATCACTTCCCACTGATCACTTCTCACTTCTCACTGATCACTCACCAAATGAATGAATACGCTTATTGACGAAGGGTCACCTTCCTTGCACAGCCTGGGCACTAGAGGAGCTTGCAATCGCCTCCAGAGATTCTGAGGAGCAATGCCCACGGCTTCCTGAAATAATTCAGACCAATTTATGACCTGAAATTTGTTTACAGGATCTTCTTCGGAATCGTCTTCCGTTCCTAACCGCGACCGCGAGCGTGAACGCCCACGCTGTAACCTGGGCTTGAATGGCTCGTCAGCGCACGCACGACACCTGAACTTATCATGCCCTGTGTTGCCACTGAAAAGCCGGGCAGCCGGTCGTCATCTCCAGTATATTTCTGATATAGATCGGATAGAGGCATGGCATGAGGCACGCAGCTTTCAATCAAGGACCCTTTCTGTTGTAAGTTGTAAAGTTGTAAAGCATCGCATGGCTTCTGTCAGCGTCGGTTTGAGACGACTAAAGACTAAAGAAGCAGAGGTTTCCATGCAAACAGCTGATATTACACTGATATTGATTGATCTCATACCCAAGCTTGTGCCACGAGGATCATGGCTTTGCAGTCGGATCGCCTGGCTGACAAGACTCTTTAAACCTACTTTTAGCAGGATTATGAATCTTATACAGCGAAACTTTACCTAACCACTAGCCCTGGGAATGCTTAAGACTATATTATGAGTCATTTGTCACCATCTTATAAGCATGTTATAGGTCCCTTTGAGGCATAGATGCCTAAAAGTAATGTTAAGCATTCCCAGGGCTTCCCAACTTCGAGTTTCATAAAGGTGCCAAAGGAGTCGTACAGATAACGACCTCCAATCTTTAGTTGGCATATATAGTTTATGGTTAAGTCAATTCTCTATAGTTGGCATATATAGTTGATGGTTAAGCTTCACCAACTCAGAACGGCAATGCACCACCACTCATAGAATCAAGAAAGACTTATCAATCTGCCGATCCTGACCACCTCTGGACCTGGTACGCTTCCCCGTGTTGATTCAGACTAAGCCGCAAGCTCCTCTACTGATGGTGTCCGTCGGTCACTTCCTGTAAGTCTCAGGTCTCAGCCTTGCGGCCATCCCCCCCCGCGGGGAACCCGAAGACTTCCACTTTCATGAGGTGCAGCAGGAATCGTACACGTAACGACCTCCAATCTCCAGTTGGCATAATTTATGGTTTAGACGAGGACACTATCTCATCGTTTTCGACCCCCAACACTATACGAAAGCCCTATAAACCCTATACCTTAAACCATAGACAACCCGAAACCCTCACGGCATCCACCGCCACCCATAGAATCAAAAGCAATCTATAAATCTGCTGAACCTTACTGCATCCGGACCTGGTATGTTTTCCCCGTGTTGAATCAAATTCCTGGTGGTGCTCTTTCGTTACTTCCTGTAAATTTCAACCGTGCGACCATACCCCCCCTCCGGAACTGGTCAAGCTCTGCATGCCTCGCTTCTATTGTTGTGGCTCGCCACGGTAGCTGCAACTGCTTCAGAGAACCTCTGGGTCTGGGTCTTTGTCCATGGACCCTGTTGCCAAGCAGTGACCAAGGCAGTGCCGTCTTTGAGCACCAAGCTTCATGCTTTGCACTCGTTGCACCATAGCCAACACTTGCCCTTCTCGGACAGAGTCACAATTGGAAGGCGTCTTCATAGTCGCCAAGAAGGCTGCCACTGCTTGCAAATCAGCCACCACTTGGTCGGTCAAGGTGGCACCCGAAGACTTTTGCTTTCGTAAGGTGCTGAGCAGCCATATATGAAGTCGTATAGGTAGCGACCTCCAATCTCTAGTTGGCATACTTGATAATTAAAACCAGGGCGGTATTCGATCCTGTTCGATCCCCTAACTTTCGTTCTTAATCATTCCCCATGTTGAATCAAATTCAGCCACAGGCACCTCTGATGTCCTTCCAGTGTGCTGCCAATGTCTTCGCGATCTTCCCCGCCCGCTTCCTGACGCTGGCCAAGGCACGTTGTGGCCCATCCCGCGGAACCCGAGTCCTGGCTGGTCGAGGCGCTCCAGCTGCTGTCCTTCGGGCTGTCAGTGGGGAGTGCGAGCTGCTTATCTCACCTCCTGCCACAGCTCCAGCAGTGCGAGACCTCACCCAAACGCATGGCACTCTTGTATTGCCAGTTGCGTCCCTTCCGTTGCGACCATACTCCCCCTTCGAACCTGAAGACTTTTACTTTCACCAGGCGTTGACGGGGTCGCATATAGACCGCTACCTGAAAGCTGTTTTTTTGCAACGCACCTTTTTGACGGCCGCCTTAACCGCGTGTCCGGGTCCCAGTGCAAGCGCTAAGGCCCAACCCTCACTTGTGACCCAAGAACTCCCTCATCTGTGACCCAAGGACTCTTCCTCATCTGTGACCCACAAACCCCCTCATCTGTGACCCAAAGGCTTGCGTTTAGTGGCAAGGGCCTAGGGTTTCGGGTTTGGCCCCGAGTGGTCTCAAGTTAAGGACGGGCCTCCAGGGATCCCATTAACCTGAGACCATTCCATTACGGCTTAGGGTTTAGGGTTCAGGGTTTAGGGTTTACGGTNCATTAACCTGAGACCATTCCATTACGGCTTAGGGTTTAGGGTTCAGGGTTTAGGGTTTACGGTTTAGGGTTTCAGCTTGGGGTTTAGGGGTTTGCTCGGGGTTTAGGGTTTTAGGGTTTAGGGGTTAGGGCAAAGGGTTTCTGGGTTTAGGGTTTAGGGTTTGGGGTTTAGGGGGTCAGTTCAGGGTTTAGGGTTTACGGTTTAGGGTTTCAGCTTCGGGTTTAGGGGTTTGCTCGGGGTTCAGGGTTTTAGGGTTTAGGGNGGTTTAGGGGTTAGGGTTTCTTTTGGTTTAGGGTTTAGCGATTAGGGTTTAGGGTTTTGGGGGTTAGGGTTTAGGGTTGGCTTGCTCAGGGCAAAGGGTTTTAGGGTTTAGGGTTTAGGGTTTGGGGTTTAGGGGGTCAGTTCAGGGTTTAGGGTTTACGGTTTAGGGTTTCAGCTTCGGGTTTAGGGGTTTGCTCGGGGTTCAGGGTTTTAGGGTTTAGGGNTTAGGGTTTAGGGTTTGGGGTTTAGGGGGTCAGTTCAGGGTTTAGGGTTTACGGTTTAGGGTTTCAGCTTCGGGTTTAGGGGTTTGCTCGGGGTTCAGGGTTTTAGGGTTTAGGGGTTATGTTTTCTTTTGGTTTAGGGATTAGGGTTTAGGGTTTTGGGGGGTTAGGTTTAGGGTTTGCTCAGGGCAAAGGGTTTTAGGGTTTAGGGGGTTAGGGTTCAGGGTTTAGGGTTTACGGTTTAGGGTTTCAGCTTGGGGTTTAGGGGTTTGGTCAGGGCAAAGGGTTTTAGGGTTCAGGGTTTAGGGTTTAGGGTTTGGGGTTTAGGGGGTTAGGGTTTAGGGTTTACGGTTTAGGGTTTCAGCTTGGGGTTTAGGGGTTTGCTCGGGGTTGAGGGTTTTAGGGTTTAAGGCTTAGGGTTTCTTTTGGTTTAGGGTTTAGGTATTAGGGTGTAGGGTTTTGGGGCAAAGGGTTTTAGGGTCTAGGGTTTAGGCTTTAGGGTTTGGGGTTTAAGGGGTCTATAGGGTTCAGGGTTTAGGGTTTAGGGTTTCAGCTTGGGGTTTAGGGCAACATGCCTCATCTAGCCGTGGAATTGCACTAATCACACAGATCTTGGGTCACAGATGAGGGGGTTTTGGGGNGGCAACATGCCTCATCTAGCCGTGGAATTGCACTAATCACACAGATCTTGGGTCACAGATGAGGGGGTTTTGGGGTCACAGATGAGGGAAAAGTTTGGGTCACAGATGAGGGGTGAACCGCATGCGCTGCTACAGGCCTAGGAGGCTCGGAGTGGGAGGAACTGCATCGTGCAGCACCTCCTCGAGAGCCGGGAGCTGGGCACCAGGCATGGCACCACAGGAGCGTGGCAGCAAGTGTGCTTTGCAAAGCCACGCTCAGTAAGCCCCACCAGCGGCGCAGCCAACCCTGCTTGGCGACACCTCGCAGGGCGGCAGGCGCGCGTTGGGCTCGGAGGCTCGCGAGTTGGGNTGAACATATGGCGCCCCGAGGAGCGTGGCAGCAAGTGTGCTTTGCAAAGCCACGCTCAGTAGGCCCCACCAGCGGCGCAGCCAACCCTGCTTGGCGACACCTCGCAGGGCGGCAGGCGCGCGTTGGGCTCGGAGCCTCGCGAGTTGGGTGACGAGGCGGAGGGACTCGGCGCTCCAGCGCCCGCCGGCCTCACAGGCGAGGACGCAGAGTCGCTGAGGGCCGGGTCGCAGCAGCTCGGGGTAGGCTGCACGTTTGCGCCGCTCTGCAACGGCGATCGCGGCTCCATCACGCGAGGCAGCAGAGGGCTGAGGCCTCCCTTCTCGCGTCAGCGGGGACACGAGTGTCACGTCGCAACACAGTGCTTCGCCCAGCGGCGTGGCCCCGTAAGCGACAAAGTCTAGGCGGCGGCGATCGGCAGGGTGTACGCCAGGGGCGGACGTGCGCGCCAGCCACTGTTGTGGCACGATTTGGCCTTCCGGTCCAACAGCCTCGCGTGCGATGCGCACCCATGCGTGCTCGAGGGCTTAGCTCGTCTGGCGAGCAGGCACGCGGCATGGTGGTCACCGTAGGCGTCAACGTCAGCGCCGCATCCGTGGCCGTGTGCGCCACATCTGTGCGGCGCGACAGGCAAGGGCAACCGCAGCCGCCGCCGCAGTGCGATGAGCATGCGGTCGGGGGGAGCGGAGCCGGCCTCGCCGAGGATGGCGCTGGGCCCTGCGGCGGCGTGTTTTCCGGCCTGCGAACGCATGGCCTGGGCAGGGGGTTGCAAGGCAGGCAGCAACTCGGTCTCGCGAAAATGGGTAGAGCAGGCGCGGGAACCGTGGTGCTGTCGCCAGGGTCGGGCAGGTCGCATTGCGCGGGGCACAAACCATTGTGTATGTCGTGCCACCTTTAATTTAAGCCATATTCCATAATTGAGAAGTCTGGGATTTTCTGGGTGGAACCATGGGTTAGCCCGCGATTCGTGCGAAGAGCCCATCGGCGTTCGATTGAAGTTGGTGCCAGCGTGGTGAATGCGAAACCAGCCAAGGAACGCACAAAAATACAAACACAAACAATAGTATGAGTAATTTAAATTTTCATGCGTTTTTCCCATAAGAAACAATCAGTACATCATGTAAAATAACAATCACATGCTGGGTCGGGAATGTCCATAATTACTGTGTTGATATCTGAAGCATGAAATCGGCCCCATCGCCAAATGTGCGATCGGTCTCGCAAGCCGCGTGCAAACAATCAGTGGCATGTATAGCACGGCAAAACCAGCAATTTGACGGGAACATGTTAACTGCTGCTGGATTTCGCAATGATTCCACTTGAACAACGAGTCCTGGTCCACTTGCAGACATTGCGAATTATGGGCCCAGAATGCTTGGCAACGGAGGGCCTGCATCGCGCAGCGCCTCCTCGAGCGCCGGGAGCTGCGCGCCAGGTGTGGGCCAGTTACGTACGGCGCTCCGAGGCGCGTGGCAGCACGTGTACTTTGCAAAGCAAAGCTTGACAAGCCCTACCAGTGGCGCAACCAACCCTGCTGGGCGATACCCCGCAGGGCGGCAACAGCGCGCTTAGCTCTGAGTTGGGCGAATAAAAAGGGGCGCCGGGACTCGGCGCTCCAGCGCCACACAAGAACACAAACACGCTGAGATACGCTGAGAGCCAGGTCGCAACCGCTCGCAACGGGACATTGAGGTCCGGCACCAAAACGTTGGTTGCAACAGCAGACATGTGCTACAGCATGCTCTAGTCTGGCGACTCTGGCACGCAAAATTCCGGAGCGAGGGCATGCGATGGCATGCGGCGAGGTCATCCCCTAAATCGTCCTACCGACGTTTGCCGCGCCAGCACGCGGCAGAGGAGCCGGACGCGTCGCAAAAGCAAGACTCGAAAGTGTGAAGGTGCCAGCGACAGTTTAGGAAAGGTGGGCCTAGCTGTGAAAAATCCGCGCTGCGAAAAGGCTTCCCTGGGACTCCAGCAGGCCAGCGGCCGAGGGATCGAGCTCCCGGGCGGGTGGTGCACGCTGAAGGCTGCCCACCACGTGTGGTGTCGAGCTGGGGTTCTGCGTCCTCATTGCACGGAGCCCGCGTAGCCAGCAGCTCAGGCCAAAACCAAGGGGCAAAACTCCAAAGGAATGCCTCGGCTGCGGCGGGGTCCAGCGCGTGGGCAGGCTGCCCTGTGATCGCCAGGTGGGTCGAGATGAGCGCCACAACCGCAGGCCGCAGCATCGACACGGAGTGGTAGGCGCAAAGGCCGGAGCAGGAGAACACGATAAGCATCAGAATCAGGTCGCAGCTCCGGAATGACAGCTTCGTCCACAACCTTGCAAGCTGCTCGCTGCCAACGGCGCGAAGCCGGCTGATTCGTGGAGCACGGGATCGGCTTCGGCTTCGGGCGGGGGTTCCGCGAGCAGCTCGCCCCATGCCGCATATGCCGGCACGGTCAGACCGTGGTTACGGCAGAACCTTGGAGCGACGCGAGGCAATGGAGGTTGTAATATCGGCTCTCCTTTGGTGTCCAAGTGCCGACAAGCGATTTCTTTTTCTTTTTTCACGCACCCTTTTGACGTCAGCAAAACGGAAAGTTTGGGTCCCCGTGCAACCTGCGTGCTACGGGCCAAGGAGGATCAAGGAGGTTTGGCGTAGGAGAGACTGCGTCGTGCAGTACGTCCTCCAGCGGCGGGAGCTGGGCACGCGCCGGCGACGTAAGGGGCTCCGAGCAGCGTGGCAACAAGTGTGCTTTGCAAAGCCACGCTCCCCTAAACCCTAAATTCCAAACCGAGCTTGCAGAGTTTGCAAGCTGAGGGTCAACAGCCTTTGGGGTCTTGTGTCAAGCGCGTGCTGCTTGGCACTACACGAGAGTTGACGTCGAAGTGTTCTGCGAGTCGTCTGACTTTCACATGCTTGTTGCATTCGTCTTGCTTGGCAAACGTTTATCAGAGCTTTGCAACTGTGCGGAGTGCCGGATGCCATTCAATCTCAGGGTAAGCTGCACGCTTACGCCTTTCAGCAACAGCGATGGCTGGCGCCGTCGCGAGAGGCAGCAAAGGGCTGGTGCCTCCCAAATGCGAATTTCACACAGGGCTTCACGATGGAAGGCAAGGAGTCCCTCAACATCCCCCGGAACCGGCGCAGGTCCAGGCAACGCTGCAGAGGCAGGTAGCCGGAGATTGTTTTTCTCCGCACCTATTTGCGTGCAACGCCGCAAGCGTCAAGTACTGCTTCACATGGGCCCGCTATCGCTGTGGGGGAGAATGGGACGTGCTGATAGGGAATCGTCGTGGTCGCCGTTCAGGAGTGATGCAATCCTCGGCGTGCGGATGAACATGGCGGAAAAGTGTACAAATTACGGATTGCGTTGCACACCCACCTTCGGCGACCAGGATATATACACACAATGACCGGAGCCTAGCGCCCTCCTCCACACCGGCGTACGAAAAACCGTGTATTGGACGTTGGTTCTGCGAATACCGTCAGGCCGCCGCGCATTCATCAAAGCAGCACAGGCGGTGCAAATAAGCGCAAATCCTGATTCTTAGTGCGCTGTCGTCAAAATATAAGTACAACCCAGTGGATTTATCTTACATCACCCGGTGGGAATATGCATCACCCCATGTAGACGCTGCGTCAGAACAAATATACGTCAACGGCGAAATTATGCATCAGGGAATACGAATGCCGATGTAGACGCTGTGTTTGCAGCAGCAGTGAAGACCGTGCAGAATCCTCGCATATGTGGCCGACGCCAGGTCTTGAGTGCAATTATGACTCTTTTTCGTGTATATGCACTGCCGTTACATTGTCGTTAAGGGTTCATCTGCGACAAAAGTTCGGCCTTCGTGGACGCTGTTTGCAGTCTCCGAGTTGCATAAGCTCACTTGTCAGGAGATGTCGCGGAGTTTCACGATACAGGCATTGTGTGGGTGCGCCGAGGGGAGAGTTGTTGATTCCCGACCAAACAATGTGACCGAGACTCCTGTTCGATAGCAACAGCTGATACAACACAGTTTCTCATGAAACCAGCAAATCCTCCTCCTGCTATTCCGCACCACTAGCATGGCAAAACCAGCCATTCCCCATGTGGACGCTCGATGTCGCAAGCACCCGCTCAAGAAACACGCCAGTGGCAACA
>BGNK01001910.1:10385-102501 GCA_003297005.1 Symbiodinium sp. clade A Y106 | reverse complement strand
AACTGAAGCTCTTGGCCGCCTTCACGGGAATGCTTGGCATCCGCCAACTAGACGCTGGTCGAACAGCTAGTTTACTAGATACTATAAAACATACAGACTGGCTTGAATCCTGGTTTCCGAAGGTAGACGCTGTGCGATGCATAAAAAAGCCGCGCGATGCATGATAAATCCACCCCTTGTAGAACGTACAGTTTTCAAGCATGAATCCATAACCAGAACCTGCCAAAACCCATGGAACGCCGTGTATGCCCTGGTCCTCGAGGCATGGTCTGCGTGTGCGCTCACAACGGAGAGCCCCATGTAGACGCCGTGTTGAGACGTGTAACGACACACACCTCCATGCCAGCAGAACGTGATTGCCCGCATGATGTGCTCTGCATGCGCTCGTGCTCATGACAGAAGTTTTCAAAAACTTCAGGTTGGCATGTTCACTTCCTAGACTAAGGGACGCTGGGGTTTTCCCGAGGCCCCTGATGTAATTTCCTAAAAGGTCCGGGTGTTTCCGATACAAGTTTTTGAACAGGCCTCCGAGACAGCTTCCTACGAGCGTTTTGGGCCTCCGATGAATCGTCATCACCTTTATAGCGGGCCTGTCATTGCCTCTCATATAGCATCGTGACGGGTTCTGTGGCACTCAACATTTTGTGGAACGTGGCTGAACATATCTTCGTTGCACTTATGCCTCTATCTACCTCAGACGACGAACCGCTCTGACACATGTAATGTCAAAGGAAACGACTGCCGGTTCGGTGAGCACCCATTCTGCGTGCAAGTATTTGCCAGAAAAGAACCCAATCCACCCACGACCCGAAAGGCGCCACCGGTTACATTCCCTGGATAAAAACCTTTGCCCGAATAAAACGCATGTGGCACCAGGAGGTCTTGCGTGGTCGATAATGAACCAGAACCGTATCAAACACCTTCTGAACGTCGTGAAATGCTGCAACCATGGTATCTTACATTAACCTCACTAAACATGCCCGCCACAGCTGATCAGGAAGGCTTGAAATGCGAGGAGCGCCGAGTCGGTTTTATCGAGCAGTATAAAGCCATATTTCAAGCAGTAATGCGTGTAGCTGTGCCCTGCGCAGCAGATGCGCGAACGCAAGCACGAGTGTTCCCCGAGCTACGCAAATGACCAAGTTCTGCGAGACTGAATTCGTTTTGTTCAAAGTTATCATACAAAGCGTTCCACCGGGGCTGCGAGGCATTCCAAGGGAGAACGTCCAGGCAGTGAGGTGGTCAGCAGCCTGTGTTGCAGCTGCGACTCCACTGGCATGGGGTAAATCGGTAGGTGTTTCGAGCAAGTGCTGGAAGTTGGCAGGGATCTGTTGGGAGGCGGGCTTGCATCGCTGGCAAAGCATCGGGCCAGCACGCAGTAAACAACGTGGCGAACAGAAGTTGCCGCAGTCCGCCGGACTTACAGGCTGGCAACGATACCTGCACCACGGCAGCCGGGAATTGATCGCAGCGGAGAGGGAACCCATTTTGCGACGACATACGTATCCTCAATGTCGGCACAGACCATCACAAACCGCTTCGCCTTCGTGCAAAAGCGTGTGAACAGCTGCGAGGTCAGCGATCGCATACGGAGCAGGGGTGAGCGGGTTGCTTTGCTCGCCGCCCTCGGCATCGACCAACTGGTACTGTCCGATGCGAAGGATTGACGAACGTAACTAAGGCAGCAAGGTTACGGGCTCATCCTCGGGCCCGACCAGCGAGCTTCGCGTGGTGGGGGACGTGCTCACAAGTTCCCGTAACATCGGTGGAGAGCAAGGATGCACGTGGGTCAATTCCGACGGTGCCAGGTAGTAGACGGACCAGCGCTTCCGTGAGCGTTGGTTGTAATGTCGGCCGTGGCTCTCGGCTCACCAGTGCTGCAAAGTTGCAAGCAACTTCGATGCGTTTGGCATCATGCGCACAAAACGAATGCTCATGTCAAAATCGGGTTTGAAAAGCACATGCTCTGTTCCACTCGCGCATGCGTCACGGGTCAAAGGTACGGGCGGCCCAATGCTGCCATCATCTACCGTGCATACATTTGCATTGCCTTGGTACAGGCAAACTGGGATGCGACCCGACAATTTGTGCTGTCAAACTCAAAACAGCCTCGACCTCAACAGCGCCGCGACGCCATGGCAAGATGCTGGTCAACACATCAAAGCGGGTTGTCCAAAGCTTGCCGGCCAAAACTCGGCAGAGTCATTACTTCAAGGGCACCAGTCACCAGTTCACGCCGTGAAGCGGTCCCATATTCCAACCTTCCCGACACGACCGAAAAGTACAAATGGCCTGGAGATGCACTGCAAGGTGCAAGACGGTAGCCGTCGTGACCACGGCTGGTTGCGATGCCGTCAGATCGGTCTCCAAACCCTTGGCTATAGGCGTATAACTTCAACGGCCGGGCTGACTTCTCAAGCTCCGGGCTGCGGCTGGATGGCTGGCCCGCATTTTGGCGCGCACGTCAAGCAGCCTTTTGGTTTCGGGCGGTTCGAGCAGCACCGTCGTTACGCTGTTTTCGGCGGCATCCGCATCGGCGTCGGCGTCAGCGAGAGCAAAACAGCGAAGCGATACCATTACGAGCATGGAGGGTGTTCGACTCGGGGAGGAATGTTGACGTACATCGGCACAGCGCAACGGCGTTGTTCTAAATGTTGGTGCGTCGAAGCGCTTGCGGTTTATTAGTGACTTCTTTGGTCGCCGGTTCTCTTGTGTGAACCAGTCGCCAGTTGATCGGTAACGAACGCTGCTGCGCTCAACGTTGTATTCCTACGCCAACATGTACCCAAAGAAATGGCTAGTTATTGTCAGCTTGGTCACCTCAAACATGTTAGCTGTGTTGGGTCGTCGGCAAGAGCCCTGTCCCACAGCTGTTCTTCGTCACTGAGTCGCACCCCCTGGAATGCGCAGAATATACGTCTTGAAGGTAGGGTTGTTAAGGGTTAAGGTAAACCCTAACACATCGCAATAAGGGAATCCCTTTCAAGGTTCCTTTAAAGGGTTTCCTTTAGGGATTCCCGTTAAGTGCTCCGGAAGTGTCCCGAAGCCAAGGGGCGAGTTTGGCGACTCGGGGGAATCAGGTGACTCTGGCGACTTCGGCTTGTCTTCCTCTCAAGGTCGACGGATGTGATGGTTTATATAGGCTAGGGGTTTATATAATGTTTAGGGTTTAGGGTGTTGGGCGGTTTGCATCGTGCATTGGGCTTTAGGGTTCGGGGCTCAGAGTTAACCTTTGGGGTTAAGTTTGGCTCTGGGCCCTCGTTTGAGGCGGCTAAGAGCTTTCGGCTTGCTCCAAGTCTTCATGGTCTCTTACCTAGCAAATGAATATTTGTTCGGATTCCCCGACCTAGCATCATCCCAGCTTTGGAAGCCTTTGATTCTTGGGTGTGTTGTTTCAGTGAGTTTGTATTCATGGCTGGGCTGCTTCGGTGCGCTGCGAGCTGCTATTGCTATGGCGTTTGGGGTTTAGGGCTTCAGGGTTTGGGGCCCTTGACACCAAGCACCCCAAACACAGAAACCATCGAATGAGGCTGCAAGTGTCCCTGTCCTTGGGAGGGCGACATCCTACAGTGAGGCCCTGAATTATCCGGGTTTGCTTTTACAATACACTCCGACAGCACCAAGTCGACCCGTTTTTGCTTTAGGTTCTTCCCCAAAACCTAAACCGAAGACCCTAGACCCGAACCCGAAGCCCCAAACCTGAAAACCCTAAACCGCAAACCACAAACACCTCACCCTAAGCCCCAAACCGAAAACCCTAAGCCGAAGACTGTACACCCTGAACCCATGGGTTCCCCCCCGCAGCTCCTGATCGCCCTTCGCAGCTTCGCTCGGGCCAGGCTTGCCCATGCTGGCGACATCGATTGAGCTCTTGCCCTGCTCGCCTTGATCCGAGGCCTGCAGAGGAGCTTTAGAAATCTGTGAGGTGGTTCTTTAAGAGGATTTTGGCCCAGTGGTTTTATGTGGGTTTGCAAGAAGTTTTGCAAAGACGAATTCAATTTTTCATACAGTTGCACAGCGTTTTTCTCTAAGGGGGTCACACTGTTCTACAACGGTGGAATATTGAATACCCCAAACCCTAAACCCTCGACCCTAAACCCTAGACCTCGGTGCTCGAAGAGGCTTGCAGTAATTGCGGCGCCTGGGGTCAGGCTTTGTGACTCAAGCTGTGTCGGCTTGAAGCTCAAGGCCACTGTAATAATCAATTACAAATTTCAGAAGCCAATTACTATAGGGGCCTTAATAACTAGAATAGGGTTTTGGGGCCCATTATTCTATAAATATAATG
This sequence comes from Symbiodinium sp. clade A Y106, assembly GCA_003297005.1. Classification (NCBI taxonomy): domain Eukaryota; class Dinophyceae; order Suessiales; family Symbiodiniaceae; genus Symbiodinium; species Symbiodinium sp. clade A. The sequence continues at coordinate 98,213 of BGNK01001910.1, read as the reverse complement.
TGGAACCCCGGTAAATAGTATTGGTAATTATTTAGGCCCCGGTAGTAATTCTTGAGGTTGCGGTATTCTGAGGATTAGGGTCAGGGTTGAACCCCTGATCCCTAAACCCCACGCCTGATTCGGAAGCCCCGCACCCACGCCCTGAAGCCAAAACCCCAAAATAACCCTGAACCCTAAACCAAAACCCTGAACCCTAAACCCCAACACACACAAAAGCCTAAACTCTGGTTCCAAAGCCCAAAACCCTGAGATCTAAAACTTAGCCGAAGCAGTTCAGGGTTTGAAGCTTGAAGGCTTTAAGGTGTACGGTTTAGGCTTTAGGGTCTAGGGGCTAAGGCTTACACCCCAACGTCCTGCACACCACGGAGTGCCCTAAACCGCAAACTTCCCGACCCGACAGTCTTCTAAAGAGACCCCAGCCTTTGTCTGAGTTCTAGAAACCCAGGGACTCCAATATCCCCTAATTAAGGAATATATTCCTTAAATCACATTAGGGATCCTGGCTATAGTTTAAGGAATATTCCTTATTCAAGGGATATTGGAAACTCTGGGAACATTAGCCTGGACGGTTCAGGGTTGTAGGGTTTAGGGTCCAGATGTTTTTGGTGTAGGGCTTTATACCCCAACGTCCTGCACACCGCGCAGTGCCCCAACCCCCAAACTTCTCGACCCGAAAGTCTTCGGAAGAGACTCCTGAGAATTCCCTTTGCCCCTAGTCAAGGCACGTCGAGGCTGTCTCGTTCTGCCAGACTGTCTGGTTGTGTGTCTGATTTGAAAGAGTCCCGGGAGGATAACTTCTGCCTGGGCTTGCGAACTTGGTGGCTACTTGGAGGATCAGGGGACTTAGTCAGTAGGGTTACAATTACAGTAAGGTAACTACAGTACTGTCTACTTACAACCTTAATTAGGGTACTTATAACCCTACTTACTAAGTCCCCTGATCCTCTAAGTAATGCCTTCAAAGGAACCCTACAGACCTTTACAGGAATCCGGCTCAGGATTTTTTTGAGTTCGAACGAAGGGCCTACAGGCCTACATCGTGGGGCAGCAGGCTCCGTACATCAAAAGCCTGGGGGGGGGGGGGGGNGGGGGGGGCTCAGGGCAGGGTATATGACAGAATTCACGGAGTTGGCAGACTCTACACGTCTGCACGAAAGCCCCGATGGTGATCGTCGAAACCCCACAAACCCCGGGCTGCAGGTCTACTGAAGGTGGTTGGGTTTAGGGTTTCGGGTTGAGAGACCCGGAGGCCCACCTGGTTTCCCTCTCTGTTTTCAAAACTACTCAAGTACACACGCCACAACAGTCTGTGCTCGCGTGTGAATACAAGCTCCACAAGGTGTTGGGTTTGGTTTGGGGGTTGGTTTTGCGGCTCATGAGCTTAATGGTTTATAATAAAGATGGTTTACAGGCTCTAAGATACGATAGAGAGCAAGGACCATGAAGCCCTCACGTCCCGTCATTCATAATAATCAGCTCCTTGTCCATCCGAGTCCATAATAAAGGGGCCTAAATAATTACCAATTATTATCTTGGGGGTTCCTTATTATAAGTACAGTATAATGGGCCCCAAAACCCTATTCTAATTATTATGGCCCCTACATTATAGTATCCTTATAGATCCCTTATAGTAGCCCTTATGGACCCCTTTAAAGGGACCCTATTCTACCCGTCTACGGCTTGGGCAGAGCTTGCGGACAGTAACCCGCAGCGATGGGTCGTCGCGGTAGGAGAGAGAAGTCCAAGGCCGCTTCGTTTTTAGGGTTTAGGGGTTTAAGGGTTTAGGGTTTAAGGGGATAGAGTTTAAGGGTTTAGGGTTCAGGTTAGAGTTTGGGGTTTAGACCCGTGATTAATACACTCTCCTGGCTTCAGAAAGGGATCATACTTGGGATCCTGAGGCTAGAGCCTTCAGCGAAAGGTGTTACATGAATCAGGGGTCTTCATTAACCTTCAGGCAAAATCCTGAGCCCTGAATGTCTCAATCAACTCGCAACCTTTAACCCTAAACCCGAGACAAAAATCCGAATCCCCACATCTCTAAATCCGAAAACAGCTACCTCGAAGTTCTGAAATAAAACATTCAACATCCTCAGCCCAACAACCAAACCTTGAGACAACAAAGCCTGACACAGGAACGAACCAGACCCTGTGGAATCTGAAACCCCTAGAGCTCAAGGTGGCTCCCACAGCTTTCCAACCGAGAGTCTCAAGGTTCGACAAGCGCTCGCCATGTTGGCGCTGCTCCTGTCGTTTTCCCTTTAAACCCTAAACCCTAAGCCTCAGCCCTAAACCCTAAACCCCTAAACCCCTAAACCCTAAACCCTAAACCCCTAAACCCTAAACCCTAAAGCTCTAAACCCTAAACCCTAAGCCTAAGTCCTAAACCCTCAGCCCTAGAAACCAGAAACCCTCTTCGGGGCTTCAACACGGAGCAACGCTTTCGAATTCGGGGTGCTGAGGTTTGGGCTCACCCCTCACTTTTATCATTAAGGCCCCGCTACTACCCATAAAGGGAACCCTTCAAGGAACCGGTAGAAATATGTAAAAGAAATGTCCCAACTGAAAAGACCCCATTTGAGTCCCTGAAGCCCTGAACACCGAACACGGGTCTTCAAGATTCTTCAAGGACTTCTGCATACATCTGCTTCCAGCTTCAACGGTGCGTACATCAGAGCTGGACGTCCAACAAACAAAAGCTGAGCAAGAAAGCTCCAAATGCTGCTCTTTACAACCAATCGCAACGATAACCCTAAGCTATAAACTCTTAATCCTAAACCCTAGCCATTGCGGGACCCGGAGAGCAAAACGTTGCCCCGGACTTACGCGACATGCCGAAAAACGTCGCAGATCCCTCGAAACCTGAATCCCTCCACAAAATCATGATGGAAATAAGTCATGCTGTGCTACCTGGAATGTAGATTTCTGCCTTGTCTCCCATATGACCTAAATCCTAAACGACGTAATTGTCCTTGTTCCTAAACTCTGAAACCCTACAGTAGAAGCCCAAAAGTTGGAAACCCAATAGCCTCAATCCCTAAGAGTAATGTATAGGGAATCCCAGCACTATTTGGCCTTAACCCGGTTTCCAACTTTATGGGGTTTACTGTAAATCCTTCAAGCAAAAGACCTAAAGTTGTTTTCGCAGTTTGGGTTTCTTGGAGGAAAGTCCCAGAAGGCGCAAAAACGACCCTAAACCCTAAACCTAAACCCTAAACCCTAAACCCACTTGGAGGATCAAAGGGTTGGGGTTTATAGGGCTTACGGCTTAGGGCTTAGGGATTGGTGTTTAGGAATTTGGGGTTCGGAGTTTTGGGTTTAGGGCTGAGGGTTTTTGGGGGCTATAAGGGCCTAGGGTTTGAGAGTTTGGGCTTTGGGGCCCGGGCTTGAGGTTTGGGGATTGGGGCTCGGCGTTTGAAGCTTTGGGGTTTAGAGTTTAGGGTTAAGTGAAAAAGGGGACAAGGATCAGCGTTTGAGAGGTTCCTTTAAGAGGGCTCTCTTCACAAGGTAGAACAGGAGCCTCAACGGTGAGCATAGTGAGCGTTCCGGGGCATATTGGCATGACTCTGTTGGTGATCATTCGGAACCCGATGTTACGCCTGCAAAAGCCCTGCACCCCCATCCCCAGACCCTAAACCCAAACCCCCATCCCCAGACCCGAAACCCAAACCCCCATCCCCTAAACCCTAAACCTGAAAGCTCGAACCAAAAGAACGCATCTGGGGGCTCCTCCGTGAGAACCTGCAAGGCATTCTGCAGCTGGGCCTGGCGAGCTTTCACAAGACTCCAGAATCTTAGGGTTTAGGGTTTAAGGCTTCGGGGGAACGACTTACTTGCGGCACGGACCTTGGGGGTTATATGGGATGCATGCGCTGGATAGAGATTTCTTTTAACAGTTTGATTTCTATCGGGTTCTCTACAGTTTCAATAGAAATCTTTCATAATTAGTGGAACACAGCCGAAACTATCAAGAGATTCTTGCTACGATTCAAATTATAGTTCTCTGTAAGAAGAAAACGACCTTCTCCCATCCCTGGAACATGCAGCGCGAAGCTCCACCAGCGAAATCTAAGGGCCTTATTAATGGGAACTCTAAATCCTAAACCCTAAACCCCTAAAGCGGCGGGGGCCGGGTTTCCCTTCGATTGTCCCCATAGTCCTTTAACTTCTCGAAGATTTCGAAAGCCTTTAAAGCTTCGTGTTAGGGCTTCTTTCGGGGTTCCGTAAGTTCGATACGAGTTCTTTAAGGATTTAGGGTTCGCTCAGCATCTTGGGTTTGGGGTGTGGGGTTCAGGAGCCACCGCAATTCAAAAGCTCGAAGGAAAGCCCGGAGCTGGACATTCGGAAGAAAAATGCAATTCACACGTTTGCAGCCTAAACAATCCTAAATCCTAACACTACTGCGACTGCTGCTGTTTTAGAACCCTGATCAACGTAACAAGGCTAGCAACAGGAATCACAACTTTTCAGTGATTTTGGGTCTTCGGCTACTGAGCTCTGGTTTCGGTTCACCCAGCTTCGTCGCTCTTTCGGAGACCGGGTCTTCCTTGGGGCTTCGGGTTGAGGGCTTAAGGGCATCCAAACCCTAAACCCTAAACCCCCAACCTGAAACCCTAAAACGTGAACCGTCCAAGCCCTGAACCCTAAACCCTAAACCGTCTAAGCCCTAAACCCTAAAGCCTAAATCCCAAACCTTAAACCGTCCAAGCCCTAAACCCTAAACCCCTGAAGGGGATGCCTGGAGTTCAGGCTTTTTCCGGACAGTTTCTCTGTTCAATAGTCTAGGAACCTGATTAAGAAACCCTGGGCATATAACCCCAAAATAGTAGGATTCATATAAGGAACCCTAATAAAGGCCCAAGGTTTCTTAGTCAGCTTCCTACATCAAACCCCCAAAACCCTTATAGTACCCTTATAGTACCCTCTAAAGGAACCCTTATAGAACCCGAATAAAGGACCAAGGTTTCTTAATCAGGTTCCTACATGACTATAGTACCCTTATAGATCCCTTATAGTCACCCTTATAGACCCCTTTAAAGGAACCCTTAGGACCAAGGTTTCTTAATCAGCTTCCCCTAAACCCTAAACCCTAAACCCTTATAGTTCCCTTGTAGTACCCTGTAAAGGAACGAAGGACCAAGGTTTCTCAATCAGGTCCCTACATTATTGTCAAAACATCCTCCCGAAACCCTTATAGTTCCCTTGTAGTACCCTGTAAAGGAATAAAGGACCAAGGTTTCTTAATCAGGTCCCTGTTCAATACCATGGCCTGGCCCTCGAGCACCTTCCCCACCTGAGCGAAGCTCCAAAATGGAGCCTTTAGGGTTTAGGGCTTAGGTTTTCATCTTTTTAAAGTGGGGTTTAGGGTTCAGGGTTTAGGGTTTAAGGGTTTAGGGTTTAGGGTTCAGGGTTTAGGGTTTAAGGGTTTAGGGTTTAGGGCTCAGGGTTTAGGCGTCCGGGCTTAGGGTTTACAGTTGCGTTTAAGGGTTTGAGGCTTAGAGTTTAGCCTAAAACAAACTCTAGACCCTAATCCCGAAAACCCTAAACACCCTACAAACCCCCAAACCCTAAAACCCCAAACCCTGACCTGGTTCCTGAGCCGTAGACCCGAAAACCTGCACCCTAAATCCAAAGACGAAAACACTTAAGACGCATGGAGCTCCCAGATGCCTGCAATGATCCAGGTATTGATTTTCAAAGAAGACTGCAGCTACCCTACTTAGAGGTTCAGGGCACTCAGTAAATAGGGTTGGAAGTACCTTAACTCAAGTATAAGTAGATGTATAGTTGCCCTACTCATAACCCTACTTACCTTGATTCCCCCAAGTAGATCTAACCTACGTATTGCATACCCTAAACCCTAAACCCTAAACCGCTAAACCCTAAACTCTACAACCCTACAAGTGTTTTCTAAGGGCCCGGCCGAAGCTAGAATCTCCTGCAGACTGTCGTTCCCAGCCATGGCTCGGACAATGACCCTTTCTGGTCACCGAAACTAATAGCTAGGAGAGGTGGTGAGGGTTCTGGCTTGGCTAGGGAATGGGGACTTCGGTCGTCCAGGCAGGCTTGAGGGGCCGAGACATAAAACACTGTTTTTTTGCGATGTTTCGCGCTACTTTTTGGTGCTCTTCGGGCAAATGGTACATCGTTGCTGTACTCACTGGTCCCTAGATGATCCTGTTGAACTCTTCTGCCGTTTGAATACTCAGACTCCTTATTCGATAATTTTTACACCTTGCTGGTATTGAAGGACGTCAGTCTCTCCCCCGCCTCTCCCCCAAGCAGGCTAAGCAACACAGCGGCAAGAAATATGTTTCATCTCACGTGAAGTCACAACATGGCCAGCAACAGCGGGACTTCTGGTTCAGAGCTGAGCGTTACCACCATGATTCCCATCCACGGCACGAGAATCATCAAAATAGGCAGTTGATCCAGAAACCAGAAAAAGGAACAGCTCACGATGACTGCTGTAACGATGTTTGTAAGCTGATCACAAGTTTTTGCATGCGTTAAAGGAAAAAAGCATTGTTGCAACGATGGCGGTGCCCGCAAACCGGTTTGTTTGGTTTTGGGTCTCCTCTGGGTTCTTTAGGCTTTTCGATTGTGGATCTCCTCCGGGAATTTGATTGGTGGTGTCTTTCGTTTTGGCTGTGCTGGTTGGTTTGGATGCTTTTTGTTTCTTTAGTTTGGATTTCCTCCTGGGTTTTAAGATATGCTGGATTTTGGTTGCTTTGGCTGCATCGGTTTTGGTTCCGCGCAGGTGCCATTTTCCGATCCCCAACCGTGACAATTCTTGTAGCAACGTTACACTACCGGGATCACCACTTCTTGCCGTGAGGCACATGGCCACCAGGCCGATCATGTTTATCGCATGCTTTTGACCGTACTGTTCCCGGAGAACATTGCAAGGTGAAGCGTTGTAACTGTTGTAATGCCCCCGGCAATATGACCCCTAGCAGGCACCCGTGATTTGTTGAAACTCTTTCTTGCTCCGAGTCGTTTTTGCAATTGCAGATAGCCCATCAAAAGCGTATCAAAAACCAACTCAGACACGCACCCTAAAAAACTGTGCAATGGCCTCTTGCATGGGATCATCTACATGGCTGGTGCAAGGATGTTTTAACTTCCGGGTTCCGGCCCCGAACTGGGCATGTAAGTTCAAAAACTAAGTTTAGAATGCAGTCTTTTTAAATGTTTCACCCCTCTTGCAACCGCCAACCTCGCCCTGGGTTGGACTACGCTTCGTAGGTCTGAAGGTCAAACCAGACTAGGGCTAGGGCCTAACTAGGGAGATTGGAGTATTCCCTTCCGCATCCATGCCACGAAAAAGAAAGCCCAGGCAGCCTGCAGACCCAAACATAGGTTGAGAGTCTGAACTCTTAAACAAACAACGAACCCGTCTGCTTTTCCCAAGTAAAGCGATGTTCGCGAGATTCAGTAGCTGCACGGGCGCTCGCCCGGCGTAGGCCTCAGCCACTTCCAGGGTCCCGATAGAACTCCGTCTGATGCGATAAGTCTGCTTCTCTTCCTCTCTCCCGCTCTCCTTCGTTCTGTATCTGTCTATATACCTATCCATCTAGCTGCCTATCTAGCTATCTATAATAACTGTCTATCCAACCATCTGTTTGGTGGTCTTACCTAGCTATCTACCTACCCACCTATCTGTCTGCCTACGTACTTACCTATCTATCTATCAATCTACCCGTCCATCTGTCTAGCAGTTTTTAGCCAATTAGCTAGCTTGCCAACTAGCTGGCTGCCTAGTATCCACGAATCTATCCGAATCTATCTGCTATCTACTATCTATAACTCTCTCTCTCTCTCTCTCTATGTACACACACAAAGAGGGAGATGGAGAGGGAGAGTGCGAGGGACAGGGAGAGAAGGAAGAGAGAGACAGAGCAGGGACAGGGGCAGGGACAGGGACCGAGAAAATCTCCATGTCCAGTCTGTGCTTCAACCCTTGAAGCCTTGGAAAAGGAGTCCGAAACCTTTGGATGCCGGCTGAACCCAAATCACGGAGTGTCCCAGTCGAGCTACACATTGGACATTGAAAACTCTACTTCTTGCACGTGCGTTGCTCTGCTGGTTGTTGTGGCTTTAGTGAAAACGCTTGCATACCCCGGAGTGCGGCATGCATTTCGCCAAAAAAATCATACCGATGCTGCGGCGGCTAGCTGGTCACTTGCTGACACGCTCGATAAGACTCACGAAGGTTGGAACAAGTGAGGATAACAAGAGCGCAGGCATGGCATGTGCAGCAGCATTAACAGATGGGGTTTTCTTTGTTTCCCGGTTCGTACGACTCGATCCAGCGTCGCTGAAGGTGCATGGCTCACAACACAGACGTGGGGCGACGATGGTTTTCGTGTAACAATTTCGAGCTGTCGATCTCAAGCTGCGACATCCCCAGGCTGCATGTTTGAGTAGGTTTGGATCCCACTGTATGCCGTCGAGTCGCATGAATGTCGTGAAGCAGCCATAATTAGGATATGGTTTTCAAACAAGCGGTCTGATGGATACACATTGGTATCTCAGCTTGTATCAGGATACGTGTCGGGATACTAATCAGCTACCAGCAACGAACACAGCACAGAAACCTAGGTCCTGCAGTCGTCCTGCATAGTGCTGCGATTCGGAATCGGACACGATCTGCCGCACCGACGGAATTCTTGCAAAATGGCGCATGCAGCAGGTATGGAAGAGGCCTAAATTACTCAAGAGGTCTTGCCACATAAACCTGCCCCGTTACACAGAAAGACATGTTGCTCTAGGGCTCCAGGTGCGATATGCTATCCAGCCCCAGCTTGAACAGATTTCGAGGCTCTGGTTGCCAGATTTACATTCTAGTGGCGTGATGCCGGCACAAGCACTTTCTACAGTGCTGAATTCGAACACACATTGCGGTGAGCTTGCGTTTGTCTATACCATGGACAAGTGCTGTGGGGAAGGGCAGGTTCGAACGTTCGCGCTACGTCGGGACCTGCCGTTGTAAAGAACCAGACAAAAGTACTCAGCATCCGAAACCGAGCAGCTATTCTGAAGCCAAGCCCTAAGTCCTCAACAACCTGATACCTTCAAACCCCAAACTCTAGCCGTAAACGAGGCTAGGTTTGGTGGCTTCGGGTTCAGAGGGGGGGTTACTTTCCATACATTAACTTAGCCGCCCTTAGAACCCAAACAAAAGCAATATTCTTGTTCATTCCCGTAAGCTATATTATAAGAAGATTAAAACATACGTTCCAAGAGCAGTAAAGTTAAACCCTACACAACCCAGAATTCTAAGCCCTGAATCTTCAAAATGCCCTCGGAGAAATGAAGGTGAGTTGAGGCCTTCAGCGGTATTTCGAGGATAGAAAGTTGAAGATTTGGGATGTGGTTCAGGCATCTAGGTTAGGGAGTGAGGATTTCGGGTTTAGGATTTGGCTCCCACGGCCACGAGTGTCTGATGCTGGTAGAGCCTACTGAGCATTCGGAGATCTGAAGACTCCACGCAGCCCAAAGTAGGTACTATGGTCAGACTTTGAAGGGGCATCAACCCAGAGAGCCCAATACCCCTTAATTCAGGAATATACCTGAAATCATATTAGGGCTCCTATTTTAATTTAAGGTATATTCCTTAATTAAGGGGTATTGGGCTCTCTGGGAAGTTGATACCCTAAACCCTTAAACCCTAAACCCTAAACACTAAACCCTGTGCATGTCAGCCTTTGGGGCCCCATAAAACGGGTATTACGGTCGATGATTACCTTAATGACCCTAGGCCTAGGCCCTACACTCTGGGAATTTTGGGTATATTCCTTCTTAGGGTTTAGGGTTTAGGGTTTGGTATATGGGTAGTGCAGGATTTCTATCATCAGCCGTAGTGTAGCCTGAGTCTGACTATGTAACCCGAAACTTAGGACCCAACAGTTTAGGGTTTATAGGGTTGGTGTTTAGGGGGTTTAGGGTTCTAGGTACTTGAAAATCAGGCTAACCCTGAGTAGGGTGTCTGTAGCCACAAGTATATGGGAGTTTCCCAAAAATAGCGGACCCTAATACAGTACCCTAAATAGTGGGATCCTTCTTATAAGGACCCCCAAAGAAGGTACCCCAATTTTCGGAAACTCCCGACTTCACTTAGGAAAGCCTGAGCTCCCAGGCACCAAACCGACAAGACCTTACACGAATTCAAGGAAGACGGTAGGCCCAAGAACCGGAAAGCTTTATTAAAGTCGGTTTAGGGTTTTAGGGTTTAGGGCCCTGAAACTGCCTTTAAATCCATCAACCCTACTCCCGAAACCGAAAACCCCGAACCCTTAAAACCCTTATAGTGACCCTTGGAGCAAATGCTACCGTAACGAGCATAGCACCCCTTATGCTCACCCCAAAACCCACACAAACCCTAAACCCTAAACCCTAAGACCCGCACAAAAGCAAACCTGGGCATCTCACATTGGCTGTCGTATGGTTCATGGCGCGCAAGGGCCACCTCCTCCGGCTCCCCGGTAAGAAATATATAGCTGTGTGTATTGTTTAGGGTTTAGGGCTTAGGGCTTAGGGCTTAGGGGTTGAGGGGTTTAGGGTTCAGGGTTTAGGGGTTTAAGGGTTTCTATGTCAATGATTTCGATGTGTAAGTATCTCTGTAGTCCTTAGCGACTTTGAAGCTTGCAGGTTTAGGGCTCAGGGCTTTATGGGGTTTTAGGCTCTAGGGCTCAGGATGCTCTAGCGGTGATTGAAGGCTTCGGGCGGAGGCTTGAGGACCTAAGGTTCAGGGGATTCGGGTGCCCCGAACCCCCGAACCGAAACTGTTGAGCGGCCCCCTTTGCCAGGGCTCTTTGTCCAAAAAGATGAGACATTCGCCCCCTGAGCCCCGAACCCTATTCGTGCCACACGGATCCCCCTAAACCCTAAACCCTAAACCCTAAACCCTAAGTCCCTAAACCCAAAATCCCTAAACCCTAAGACCCTAAACCCTACTACTTAGGGTCCTCGGAGCTTCTCCGAGACCTGAATCGGCATGGAATTTAACGGTAAGGGGTCGAAAGTCTACATCGCTACATGCCGAAACCGACAGGCCCTGCTCTGAACCCTAAACCCTAAACCCTAAACCCTGAACCCTGAACCCTAAACCCTACACCTTAAGCCAGGAGAAAACTCTGACGCCTCGAAACCCTAAAGGCACGAACTCCCAAGAACCCCAAGGCCCTGACATCTTCAGGTTTAGGGGTTTAGGGGTTTAGGGGTGTAGGGTTCAGGGTTTAGGGGCTTGATTTAGGGTTTAATCAGGGTTTGGGGTTTAGGGTTTAGGGGTTTAGGGTGTTTCCTTGCAGCATCTAGTTGCGACGCATCCAACGTGCCCGTAATGTCGGGCTCAGGCAGGCTGCTCAGGGCATTCACCAGAAACGTCAGCCGGGAGCGGCGGCTCGGAAAAACACGGCTTGTGCCACAAGGCCGTAGGGCCCTCATCCTCATAATCAATCCTGACAATGCCATGATCGGATGTGGCCTGGTCCCTGAACGTGTGCACCTGACTGGCAGCTAGGGCAGGGTGGCTCGAAGCAAAGTCGATGCGCCGGGTGTTCTGAGGGTTGGTGTAATCCGGTCGCACACAACAGGAGTCGTCTGCAGCCCGAAACCCACCCCTTGACAGAATGGAAGCAACAGCACCTTCCTGCTGTGTACAGTTGAAGTCACCAAGAAGCACGTCGTGTCCACCGTACACCGCTATGGCTTCCATAAGGGCATGTACCAAAGCAGACGTGCGGGGTTCATCACACGGATACCCGTATATGGAAACCACAAGGACGTGCCTCGTGAGCCCACGCGAGGGCCATGACAGCAGGCCAGCCGCAATGCGGCATAAGTTTCCGACACACTCTTCTGTGCGTCTGCCGGCCAGGGTGTTCACCGGCCAGTGAACGCATCACCGACGAAACCTGTTTGAGGCTACTGAGTTGAAATGTCGTTGCTTCGTGGTTGAAACGAGCCTCGCTGACCACTATTTCCTCCAGCAGCATACGGTGTTTTGACTCGACAGGCCGTCGAGGATAGAAGCAGCAGCCCCGATGCGAAACACCACCCGAGACCTGAAATCAGCCCTCTTGAGACGGGTCAACAGCGCAGACCTCTGAAGCCTCAGTTTAAAGCTCAAACTCCTTAAACCCTAAACCCTAAACCCTAAACCTCGAACCATATGCCTCGCCTGGATTGCCCGAGTGTGAGCGCCGAAACCCTAAACCTTACACCTTACACCTTAAACCCTCAACCCTAAACCTTGAACCCTAAATCCTAAACTCCTTAAACCCGAAACCCTAAACCCTAAACTCCTTAAACCCCACATCCTAAACCGTAGCCAATTTGGCTCAAGGCTCAGCCAGCATTTCAAGTTTTCAAATATTAGCCAAGATAGCTTCTGGAAGCAATCCGATACCACCCAGAACGTCAGAAACCCGTTCTCAGCTAAAGCTTGCACATCTAAGCTCCGGGCTACTGTAAGGACAACATCAACAACCCCATTCCCGGACCATTCCTGACTCTTGAGCTCTAAAGGGACCCAAAAGCTATTTTTATCTTTCTAGATCTATCTTTTCAATCTTATCTTGGTATATCTATCTTTTCAAGCCTATCTTATCATACTTATCTTGTCAAATATAATCTATTAGGCAAAATATATCAAATCTATCTAGCCGGACCTATCAAATCTATATTAGTGGATTTATTATCAAACCTATTCTATTATATCTATCAAATTTATCTTAGGGGGTCTAGTTAGAGGTTCAGGGCACTTGGTAAGTTGGGGCGCCTTAAAGGGATCTATAGGGGTACTGTAAGGGTTTAGGGTTTAGGGCCTACTTGGAGCTTCAGGGGACGTAGTAAGTAGGGTTAATACATACATTGACTAGGGGTACAGTATAAGTAGATAGACACAAGAATGTCCATACACGTAACCCTACATACTAAGTCCCATGATCCTCTAACAGGCCTCTCTGCAGCGTACGACGCCTCGAGGCTGCTTTTTTCAGACCCTGAGGATCAAAGTAGCCCAAAAGCCGTATATGGTATGGTCTTTGGGCCGAAAAGCCTTAATATGTGAGTCCTTAGAGCCTTTGGGAGAATACCAGGCCTCCTAGATCCTAAACCCTAAACCGCGAAGCCCAAAACCCTCAACCCTCAACCCCTCAACCCCTAAACCCTAAACCCTGAACCCTCAACCCCTAAACCCCTAAACCCCTCAACCCCTAAACCCCTAAACCCCTCAACCCCTCAACCACTAAACCCTAAACCCTAAACCAGACTCCTCGACCGAGTTCAGGCTAGGAGCGCGCCCGGGACTCGATCATGGAGGTAGTCTTCCCTGGCGCAAAAGATCTCAGGGGCCTTACGGGGGTTGGAGGCTATGAACTTGAGGGGTTTACCGGTTTAGGGCCTAGGGGCTATGAATTTAGGGTTTAGGCGTTTGGGGTTTAGGGGCCAGGGGCCTGCAGGGACTCTTGGGGGGGTGAGGGTATTCGGGCTCGGAGGCTCACGACATGATGTTTAGAGTTGGAAAACTCGCAGGGTGGACTCCCTGTCTTGGGAGGAGCAGTGTAGGATTTCGCTCGTGGTGGCGTCGTGCTTGGCAGCGTTTCTGGGTACTCCACGGGACGAGATAATCAACAATAGTACCCCCCCCCTTATAGTCCCTATTATAACTACAGTATACTATGAAACTATACATAAGCACTCATAGTGCCCCCTTTATAGTCCCTAGTATAGCTATGGTATACTATACCCCCCCCTAAACCCTAAACACTATACCCTAAACCTTAAACCCTATACCCTAAACCCTATAACCCCCCCCCCCAAAAAAAAAACACACACACACACAGACACAAAAAAAACCTCAGAGGCTCAGGGCACCTTTGACACTCAGAGGCCCGAAGTGTGCAGTGCTGCTCCGGGGAGCTTGCACTCAGTTGGTTTAAGGTTCAGGGGTTTAGGGTTTAGGAGTTTAGGGTTTAGGAATTTAGGGTTTAGGTGTTTAGGGTTTAGGAGTTTAGGGCGTAGGAGTTTAGGGCGGGCTGCATTTTCATGGGATTTGGGGTGTAGGGTCTAGGGTCGGAGGTTCAGATTCAGGGTTGAAGAGCCCTAAAACCACCCCTTCTCGGCGGATCTTAAGGGACCTGGAGACTGAAATGGCTCTGGGTTTGGGGGGGGGTTAGGGTTTAGGGTTTGAGGGGGTTTAGGGGTTCAGGGTTTGGGGTTTGGGGTTTAGGGTTTAGAGGGCAAGGGGGTTTAGGGTTTATGATGCAGGGGTGTTTGGAGTTTAGGGCATATCCCATAATCTCAAGCAAGCTTTTCCTGTGCGCTCCTCATCCACAAACACGCATCCAAAGGGCACGAGGCCTCATGGCGGCAACATCAGCAGCCACCCTCACACATACCCTTGCTCTCAAGACCCCGGACGTGCTCCCGGAGGGCACAGGACAGAGCCGGTGCAAGTGCATGGAGGGGCGAATGCGCCTGCTGCAACCTTCGAGGCGGCATGCCAATAAAAAAACTGCCCGGTCCATATCGCAGTCTCAGCTGAACAACCGCACTAGCCCCACAAGTAACTAGATACATATTAAATTGCAAAAATATCAGAACTACATAACAAGTTCACAACCTTTCACACCTGTGGTGTCGAATCAGTCGAATTGTACAGTCGAACTGAAACGAATTGCACCACACTCCATCAAGTGACAACATGCTCTCAATGCTTGCGACAGGCAAGCTCAGTGCTGCCGCCGGTCGAGTTTCGCCTGCAGCTTGGCAACCAACTCGGGCTTCTGCAGCTGCTGAGACGCCCAGAGTGCCATCTTCAGCTGCTTTTGAATCATGTCCTTCACCTTGTCCGGTATGCGCTTTGCAAGTGCTGGCACAGCATCCAGCACTTTCGGCGATGCATCTTGGAGTTTCGCAGCTGCCCACAGGCAGTTGGATATTGCTTGAGGAATCATCTCCTCAACCTTGTCCGGTATGCGCTTTGCAAGAGCTGGCACAGCATCCAGCACCCCTGGCGATGCATCTTGGAGNTCGCAGCTGCCCACAGGTTGTTGGACAGATCCTGAGGATTCATGTGCTGCACCATGTCGGGTATGCGCTTTGCAAGAGTTGGCACAGCATCCAGCACCTCTGGCGATGCATCTTGGAGATTCGCAGCTGCCCACAGGCAGTTGGACAACTCTTGAGGAATCATCTCCTCAACCTTGTCCGGTATGCGGTGTGCAAGAGTTGGCACAGCATCCAGCACCTCTGGCGATGCATCTTGGAGATTCGCAGCTGCCCACAGGCAGTTGGATATTGCTTGAGGATTCATGTGCTGCACCTTGTCGGGTATGCGCTTTGCAAGAGCTGGCACAGCATCCAACACCCCTGGCGATGCGTCTTGGAGTTTCGCAGCTGCCCACAGGCAGTTGGATATTGCTTGAGGAATCATCTCCTCAACCTTGTCCGGTATGCGGTGTGCAAGAGTTGGCACAGCATCCAGCACCTCTGGCGATGCATCTTGGAGATTCGCAGCTGCCCACAGGCAGTTGGACAACTCTTGAGGAATCATCTCCTCAACCTTGTCCGGTATGCGTTTTGCAAGAGCTGGCACAGCATCCAGCACCTCTGGCGATGCATCTTGGAGATTCGCAGCTGCCCACAGGTTGTTGGACAGATCCTGAGGATTCATGTGCTGCACCATGTCGGGTATGCGCTTTGCAAGAGCTGGCACAGCATCCAACACCCCTGGCGATGCGTCTTGGAGTTTCGCAGCTGCCCACAGGCAGTTGGACAACTCTTGAGGAATCATCTCCTCAACCTTGTCCGGTATGCGGTGTGCAAGAGCGGGCACAGCATCCAGCACCTCTGGCGATGCATCTTGGAGTTTCGCAGCTGCCCACAGGCAGTTGGATATTGCTTGAGGAATCATCTCCTCAACCTTGTCCGGTATGCGCTTTGCAAGAGCTGGCACAGCATCCAGCACCTCTGGCGATGCATCTTGGAGATTCGCAGCTGCCCACAGGCAGTTGGATATTGCTTGAGGATTCATGTGCTGCACCATGTCGGGTATGCGCTTTGCAAGAGTTGGCACAGCATCCAGCACCTCTGGCGATGCATCTTGGAGATTCGCAGCTGCCCACAGGCAGTTGGATATTGCTTGAGGAATCATCTCCTCAACCTTGTCCGGTATGCGCTTTGCAAGAGCTGGCACAGCATCCAGCACCCCTGGCGATGCATCTTGGAGNTCGCAGCTGCCCACAGGTTGTTGGACAGATCCTGAGGATTCATGTGCTGCACCATGTCGGGTATGCGCTTTGCAAGAGTTGGCACAGCATCCAGCACCTCTGGCGATGCATCTTGGAGACTCACCGCTCCTAGCATGCAGTTAGAGATCTCTTGAGCTTTCATGCCACCAGTTTTCGCTCTTACGGCCCTGCAAAGCTTTGGCAGCACCTGCGTCATGTGCCTGTCTAGTTCCGCGTAAAGCTCGCCCACCGAGTAGAAAACATTGGCCGCTCCTCGTGGTGGCAGCAAATCGTCCTGGAGCATCTTATGCAACCTGGCTGACAGCTTGGCCCACACGGGGCTTCTCGCATCCGCCTTACGAAACTGGCGCCTCTTCTTGAATCGAACAAGGGTTGTCCAGGCCGCAGACATGTGGAAGTCGTTGAAGAGCTTCCCGTCCTGCACCGGTTTGTCCACAAGCGCAAGCAGCTCCGAAGCCGAGCCAGCCTTTGTGATTTGAGACGTCAACCGTCTGGCCTCGCCATCTGCGCTGCGATCCGGAACTTGTCGCCTTCGCTCGCGGACTCTACGAGGAAGTCGGCCCGGGAGGCTTCGGCCGCCAGACGTCACAGTCGCTCCCCACGACGGCACCGCCACTCTGCCACAGAAGTTGGGCTCCTTTCCGTTGCAGAGCCAGCATCCTGCCAGGAGTGTGGCCACAATCATCCACCGGCAAGCCTGTCTCTTCCTTATGATGGAATTCTTGGGTTTCCCGTCCAGGCCAGCAGGAGCCATCATGAAGCCGCCGGTTTCTCACACCAGCTCTCTAAAGCGATCGAGCCCTAAAGAGCAGCCTCTGCGTACACCACAGAGTTGGCATGCGTCGTCTTAGTACAGTCGTACAACAGAAACCCTGAACCTGACATGACCCTCCGCGACTTCCTGTCTGAGGCCTTGGGCCACAAGCTGTGACACCTCAAACCGTCAACTCCTTGACTAAACTTCACACCAGGAAACCTTCAAAAGATGCAGCAGAGCCGTCATGGAGCGTTCTGCACTCTAAACTCGAAGCCCAAACACCGTAAACCCCAAGCCGGTCCTTTTCCGGCGATCCCCGCGCGATGGACCGTGTCGAGGTACTCATTGTAGCCCCTGGCAGATAGCAACTCTGGGGCCTAGGGTTTTACTGCTTCGGGGGCTTAAACCTTAGGACTTCTAGGCTTGGGGAGCTTATCGCTTAGGTTTCTGGCATGCTTGCGCCTTGACCTAACCCAAGCGCGAGATTTACAACCCTGGTTCCAATAACGGTGTATCTTTATTGAATACACATGTGAAAATACATACGTGTATATACATGTGTATATAATACTGGATGGAAACATACACACACACATTTATTTATGTGGCTGCTTAGTAGAACATCGAGTTTTGCAAATGTGAAGGTCCCGGAAAGTAGGATGGCCGTGGGTTGGCTCAGAACCATCGGGAGCGCCTCACGAACCTTTTCGGAGACAAGCCGGGACAAGTGGCAAATGTCGATTGCACCCTGAAAAGAATCCTCCGCTGCCAGCATGCGATAATACTTATTATAACTGTAATGCTAGAAATGAAGAGTAATAGTAAATTCGGCACTACTAGTAGTTCTGTAGTAGCAATAATATGTAATAACGACAATAAGAAGAAGATGAGATTTTTTGGCCTTCGAAGATTCCGAGCTCGTGCTCGATCGACTGCCTGGTGACTCGTGATGCCTGTCTCTGCAGCTCGTCTGGGCGGCGTGCTTGCTTCTCCTGCTCTTCTGGATTCTTGTTGAGGGATTGAATTTAAGTTACCATAGCAGGGATCTATGGTGCATAGTATGGTCTCCTTGTTATGGTAACTTACATTAGATCAATTAGATCCCTTAACAAGAACCCAGTCTTTCTCGACACGCTACTGGCCAGGTCTGGGCTGTTGTCACTGCAGACGCTGTCCTCCCCACTCGTCGTCCGGACCGTTTTCTTGGTGCGCTTAGGACTGGAGCCAAACGTAGAGTGCAGCTGGCCTTGCGCAGTCCTGCGGGTGGACAAGCTTCTCTGCTTGGTAGAGGTCGGAGTAGCACTGGTGGCCCGCCCATAGGAGGAGGGCTTCCTGCTGCTCTATCGTCTACGCGATTCTCATGCACGTTCCGGTCAGCATCGCGCATGACAACTCCACCATGTGTTGTGTGCGCACCGCTCTTCTGCCCAAAATTCTCGGGACCTTCTGTTTCTTTTGGCTTAAACCCAACAGCCCGAACACCAAAACCCTGAAACCCTCAAGCAGTAAATCCCAGACGGCCAAAACGCTCAGCCCTTGCACAGCCCTTTTGATGCCCTTATGGAAAACCCTAGAACCTAAAACCCCAAAAACCCTAAGCCCTAAACCCCACAACCCTTATCGCAATCGTTGTTTGTGGTACTCCGAAACTCCAAAAATCCTCAAAACCGAAGGCCCCAAAATCCTAAACCCCAAAAACCATACACAAAAAAAACAACGAAAGCCGCAAACACCAAAAACCGAACATCCTACACGCTCAGCCCTAAAAACACGAAACACCATAAAATTGCCCCAAACACCTTGGAAACACTCATAGAAACAAGGAATGGAAAAACCTTCTCTTACTTGGCTCCCAGGCTCAGAATCCCGGTCCGGATCCGTCCAAGACGGAGAGCCTGGAACCGCACGGTGATGTTGTTTGGGTTTATGGCTTAGGGTTGAGGGCGTTTGGGTTTACAGTTGCTTTTCTTTTTGGTTTTTTCTGCGGGCTTTCTATGTCTGTGGGTTTAGGGGTTTAGGGGTTTAGGGGTTTAGGGGTTTAGGGGTTTAGGGTTTAGGGGTTTAGGGTTTAGGGGTTTAGGATTTTGCGGCTTCGGGTTTAATTTCTGAGGGCTTCGATGCCCCGAGGCTCCACGGGATCCTTTAAAGGGTTCCTTTAAGGGGATCTATAAGGGTTCTATAAAGGGTTTAGGGTTTAGGGTTTCGAGTTTCCGAAAATAGGGTACCCTGGTACAGTACCCTAAATAGTAGGATCCTTATTATGAGGACCCCAAAAAGGGTACCCCTAATTTTCGGAAACCCCCATAAAGACTCCTAGTTTTCGAAAGCGTTTCTTGGGATTTCTGATTCTTCAAGGGCTCTTTGTGTAGGGATCCGGCTAAGTAGAGCTCAACCTGGGGTCCGGGTTGAGTAATGTAGGGACCTCAACAATAAGACTACTTGGAGGGTCATGGGACTTAGTAAGTAAGGTTATACGTACCTTCATTGGGGTTATATGTAATTTTCAGTATATTTGCCTTATTTATAACCATACTTACTAAGTCCACTGATCATCTTAAGTAGGGGTCTTAGGGTATATTATATATATATATTACCGGTGCAACGGGGAACTTTAGGGAATAACATCGGTAATTGTTCAAGCCCCTGTTGTTCCCGAGCCCCCAAAAAGGGTGGACCTCTTAACGATGGTACAGTACTGTTAGACTACAGTGTCTGGTGCCTCAGAGGGCTTACGGCCAAACCCTGACCTTCTAAACCAAAGCCCTGAAGCCCTCCGGCTCTAGTCACGCCACGCTACAGCCTAAGCCCATGGAGGAACCTCAGAAACCCTGTGGCTCTCAATCCCCCCATCCGCTCGGAAGCTCATGAAGCATCAGAGAGCACCATTTTGCTGCAGCCAACTTTGGGCAGGTCAGAGGCTACGCCCAAATGAAAAGGTACAAGAAGCTGGGGCAAAACATGTCCATCTCTGAGAATTCCGTTCGCTAGGAAGTTGCATGGAGAAGCCTGTGCGTTCCTCGCCGGGGTTGAGGGTTCAGAAACAGCTTGCACTGTTGGGAAGGAGGGGAAGTTCATGATGCTGATCACGACGATAGTTCAAATGATGCCATGACCATGACTGTGAGACTGGTCATGACTGTGCTCACGAACATGGCGATGGTGCAGATGACACTAAACCCTAAACCCTTAAACCCTAAAACCCTTAAACCCTAAACCATAAACCCTAAATCTTCAAATCTGGTCTATTGCCCAATGTCAGCTCTTGCTGCTGCCGGGATGAAGTAGCACCTCAGCGGAGCAAAGACCCCAGAGCTCTAGATACAGGGTTTAGGAGTTACGGTTTTAGGGTTTTTTTAAAGTGCAGAAGCCTCTTTCTCCAAAGCAGCTTGCTCGGAACGAGCTTGCACTCAGCAAGGAGCAACCATTAACAGAGTCACTCCAAGCCAAAAGCAACAGAACAACCCTCAAACGACTCACCGGAACTNTTCTCCAAAGCAGCTTGCTCGGAACGAGCTTGCACTCAGCAAGGAGCAACCATTAACAGAGTCACTCCAAGCCAAAAGCAACAGAACAACCCTCAAACGACTCACCGGAACTTACGTCTGTCGGTGGCCCAGCAGAGGGAAGCGGGGCAGCCGTTACAGTCGGGCTTAAGACATCGAACTCATCTCAGACGTGCTTGACGGAGTCCCTTCATGGTCACGAGGACTGATCCCCATCGAGCTCCCACCAGCCACCGTAGAAGAGGTCGTCCAGGTAGTCCAGCAGGTCGGAGAAGACCATGAAGGAGGGCCCAGGGAGGTAGAGGTCAAGGTCCAGAGCGCCGAGGAAGGAGAGGATGAGGTAGGGCCCCAAGACCGGCCCCTGTCTACCAACGGCGGATCTCGCCAGATGCCCGGCAAGTTTGATGTGTTCGTTGTGGCCACCGTCTCGCCCCCCCTGTCCGAGTCGGGTCTCCACATCCGCAAGGTCCGAGTCGTCGTGTCACTGGCCTCGTTCGTTGTCGGAGATGTGGTGGCACTCACCCCAACACGGACGAGGTTGCCCTCTTCGTCACAAAGGCGTGTGGCGCTGGGGCTGTCAGGCGACGAGGGGGAGGGCGGACGACTCCTCGATCTGTTTCGCGCCCTCTCGCCTGCTGCCTGGTCCCCCGAAGAAGAAGCTGGCTCATGAGAGGACTCCCCTTGTTCAGTGCTTTCCAGTTCCTGGGAACCAAGGACGCTCGTGGTAGAACTCGGCAGGAACTGAGGCGAGGGGGCTGTCTCCTGATTTTGAAGAGGAACTTGCAGGTGGTGTTCCATGCCGTGCAGGAAGAGGTTCTGCCATTGTCTTATCCATGCCATCCACCTCGCTTGACTTTCCTCAGTCTGCGGTCGCCGTTCAACGGGCCAGAAGCCCCGGGGCATCATGCGCCTTCCCAAGATTTCCAAAATAGCTTCGAGGCACTGAACTCCTTCTTCAGCACGAAGACGTAGTCGTTGTAGAGCCCATCGCGCTTCAGGTCCACGGTCGTTCTCCTGGTGCTGGTGTAGGGCTTCCATGAGGTGCTCGACCCTATCCTGGACATGGTCAGGTACACCATTCTCCTGCATCCTGCGACGTTCTGCCCCCGTGAGCTGCATGAACCCCACTTCGTCAGCGTCAACTTCCTGGCCAAGCTCTCTCACCTCGGGGAACAGGCCGGCGTTCGGGACGATGGTGGTAGAAGAGGAAGTCCAGGGAGAAGAAATAACACCCCAGTCGGTCCAGTCACCACGTAGGGCAGGATCAGAGGACCAATCACCCCAGGTTCCATGGTCCCAAGTTTGCCAGCCCTGGAAAGACATGGGTTCTTCCCACTCGCTCCAAGTCCAGGTGGAGCCGGTCCATTGTTTCCATGTCGCCCCTTCTGACCATGCGCTCCCATGCCTCATCATCCGTTCCCGGGTGGGCCTGTGCTGACAGCTCATCGTCCGAAGGCCAGTCAGTGCGGCACCAGCGATCCCACACCGACTGCTCAGAAGGCCCAGGCTGCTTCCCGGTAGATGCATCGTTCGTAGTCGACGTCGAGGGCGTAAGAGGAGGAGCGGCAGCCGGCTGGCTCTGTCGTTGGGCCCTCTCCTGGATATAGCTAACAAGCCAGGCCGGCTTCCACCTGCCCTGGAAGTAGTCATTCTTCATCCTTTGTTGTCTACGTTGGGTTCTCTGTTCGCCACCTCCTCCACGATGAGCTCGAAGTTCAGCGGCAGTGCGAGGTCGTCCTATCCACTGACCGTTGCGCCAGAAGCCGACCTGCGAGGTGGGTGCGTCAGAGGAAGACGACGCAGAGTCCACGTCGGCCAAGTCACCCTCCTCTGGAGCTGTGGTGCTCCCTCCATCTACCGGGCCAGAATGACGAAGGTCTGCGCGGATCGTGAACTTCTCCCTATTGGCAGTTGTGGCAGAGAGGAGGATGTCGCCATTAACCGGGTCAGTTCCCTCACATCCATCAACAGTAAACGGAGGGGCAGTGGGGGGAGCGGGCTCATCATCATCGACGTCACCCTCCGGGATGGCAGGTGGGATGCGAGAGTTCATCGATCTCTCCCGAGCCAAGGTCTCTTGCCGTCGGTTGCGAATTGAACCATCTTTGTAGTGCCATCTATCCACCCCAGACCTGGTCAGACCAAACCGGGTGGTGACTCCTCCTCCTCTCAAGTCTCTCCTGTCCCGCACAAGTTCCAACCAATCCGGCGTGCTTGGCGCTGCTCCCGCTGAGGAGGAAGAGCTGCTTGTCGAGGAGGAGCCTCCCGGTGGCAAGTCCACATCCCTTCCTCTCTTTGCACATGGAGAAAGATCAGGCTCGTCGGGTTGGACTTCTGCGGGTGGTCCAGGTACTGCAGGAGCATTTAGAAGAGGTCCGAGAGAACGGTGAGCTCGACATTCCCCTTGGTGTACAGGTTCCGCCGGTGGTACAGGTACTGTCTCAGGTAGTTGTTCGTCTTGGTGTTGTCGTCCTCCAGGTAGTACGGGAACTGCAGGAGCATGTAGAAGAGAAGCACCAGGGCGGTGGTCCTGATGTACACCTTGATGCGGATGTTCTCCCAGTGGTACAGGAGCCGCAGGAGGTGGTAGACCAGGGTCAGCAGAGTGATAATCTTGTTCTCCGCTTTCCACAGGTTCTCGTACAGCGTGAAGTTGTTGAACAGCAGGTGGTACCGGTACATCAGGGTCGCGTGGTTGAGGGATATCACCGAGTAGGAGCGGAGGCGGTAGTCTTGACGAACAGGACGAGGCCGAGTGCAGAGAGGGCAGCGGCAGGTGTTCAGGACAAGCGCCAGTTCGTGCATTCCCCTGCTAAGTTGCTCGAGGTACAAGGGGGCCACTGTCAAACTGTTGCACTCAGTGGGGTCGAACTGCGCTGCCAGCGAAAAGTTCTCATCCCACACTGCCGCCATGTACAAGGCCACTGTTCTAGGACTCCACGGTCTGAGGTTCGAGGGGCAAGAAGACGAGGAGGCCCCGAGGGACTGCAAGGATGAAGAGCTCGGTAGGCCAGCACCAGGATGGGGAGGAGGCGAGGAAGAGCTGGGTCTCTGAAGGTCGCCCCGACTTTGTGAGGGGTCCGTCCCATCATCCACGTAAGCATGCTGGCGACCACCACGAGGACGTACTCCATCATCTCCTCCTCCCTCTGTGTTCATCGCCCGCAAAGGGAGCCAGGCCACCAAGCTGAGAGCAGCCCAGCAGAGAAAGTGAGGCCGGAAAGCCATGGTCACGAGTAGAAGGTGAGGGGCTGAAAGTTTCCAAAACACCTTGAGCCAGGAATCACGAGAGGTAGGAGATGGTGTCACGGATCTTTCAACCCGCAAGGTAGTCGCACATATGCATAGTAAATTCAGGTTAGCAAGCAAGCGAAGTGCATGTAGAACAG
Source organism: Symbiodinium sp. clade A Y106 (assembly GCA_003297005.1). Taxonomy (NCBI): domain Eukaryota; class Dinophyceae; order Suessiales; family Symbiodiniaceae; genus Symbiodinium; species Symbiodinium sp. clade A. Next base: position 74,308 of record BGNK01001910.1, on the reverse strand, counting down.
AAGCCGAGTGTGCAAGACTGCTCCAGACTGGAGGTGAACTTCGCCCCATGCAGCTCAGACTGGGAAGGCTTCACGGAGCATGGGTCGGGAGACACAATTTACCAGGACAGAGTAGCCTGTCTACCTCGGCACCATTTCATATCCCATCTATCAAGCTAGGCACTCCGAGCAAGAGTCCATTTCTCACGGTCTCCAGCAAGAGAGCTCCAGTCACAGCCATGTGCGTCCGCCAACTGTCTTTCGACATTGCTGATGAAGACATGCCCCTTGTGTCTCAAACTGGTCGTCCTGCTCATTGACTGTTGTTGCCTCCACCATCTGGTACTTCTCCACAGCAACGTTCTCATCGGCAGGCTCGGTTTGGGGGCTTGAAGTTCTCCAACGTGTTCAATACGACGAGCCCAGTGGCCACTGAGAGTATGCTGAAGAGTCAGGATGGTAGTCGACCAGCGGTTCAATCCATGGTAGGCCAACCAACAGCGGCACTGTCTCATGGTCCGGCTGTTCCAGGAGACCCAGGATTCACCACGGACACGGTGCAGGCCAAAACTATTCCTCATCGTGTGCAACTGGAGGACGTTGGCTTGTAGAAGATCTTCCCTACTCCAGTGAACTGCTCCAGCTGTCCATTGAAACTGGGACGCAACCAGGGTGCCGATGAGGCTGTACTTCCTTTCCCATGCGGCTTTTTCTCGAAGAAGAACACGACGTTGTGCTGCAGCGCTCGGAGTTCTCCGCAAGAGTTCGCGCGCCTGTTGTGAGGGGTGGCCATCCAGGCAGAAGGCGAGGCCCAACACTCTGAGTGATTCCCCTTGAGGAGCGACGGCAAGGATATCGCTCCCAAGTTTGATGCTCCGGGGACCCTTGTACGAGGAGCTCGCAATAATCTTTGTCTTTTCAGTAGCAAGACGAAGACCAGCGGTTCTCAAGCTTCTTTTAAGAACACTGATTCTCCTTCCAAGCTTGCACAAATCGTCCTCCAAGATAAAGATGTCGTCCTGGTAGAAGATCAGGTCCACGTCAAGGTCTCCTATCGCGTCTCCAATGTCCTTCCATTTCTGGTGTTCCGTCAACTCGGTGAGAAGGGTGTCCATCACAAGGCCAAACAGTTCTGCACTCTCCGGAGCACCTTGCTTGATGCCCACATTCGGTTCCACAACGATGGACACACCCCCGGGGACGTGGCCGGTCAGCCTAAAGGTGAACATCTGCGCAATGAGATACTTGAGCTCAAACTTGAGGTCGCTGTTTGCAAGACGCCCCTTGAGAAAATCCACCACACTTTGTCTGTCAAGGCGATCAAATGCTCCAGAGATGTCCAACTTGCACAGAAGAACAGGCAAACGCCATTCCTGCGTGATGTCACGAACTCGCGAGAGTGCTCCTATCACATCGGCCGCCTGGCGTCCCTTGCCGCACCCACTGATCCTCGAGCCCTGGCGGAGGGAGGGCATCGTTCTTGCACAGACCATCTTGTTGACCATTTTATGGAAGGCGGAGGAGACACAGATGGGCCTAAGCTCCTTGGGTTTGGTGGGTTCGTCCACTTTCGCGAGAAGTGCCAAAAAACTATCGGTCCACTTAGGGGGCATCTCCAGATTCTCAGTGATATGGTTGACCAAGGAGAGCAGTTGTGGCGCGAGAGTGTCATGACTGGCCATTTCACGGAGGAAGCCAACACTGATGCCGTCCGGCCCAACTGCACTGCTTGGTTTCATTTCTTGAAGGGCAGTTCTCATATCCAGCAAGCTGAAGGGGGCAAAGACTGCGTCAAGGGCAACCGCATCGATCTGTGCTTGAAGAAGATCGTCCCAATCCTGGAGTTGGTCGTTGCTGAGCTTCTCAACGAGGTGGTTCCTGACTTCCATGGTGAGCTCCTCTGATGTTCGATCTCCAAGCATCTTCCCCCACCAGCCTCTCTTCCTGCAGCACTCCCGCTGGCGAGCTCTGTACTGGGTCCAATCACCATTGAGAATGGCAGTAAGTCTGCTCGCATGCCAAGATTGTCGGGCTTTCCTTCTTGCTCTGTGTGCTTTCTTCCACATTTGCTTGTCATTGGATGTCCTTGCAAGGAGAAAAGCTTCCTTCACTTCAACAGGATCGACATAGGCCCTGGTAGAGCGAGGGGCGGTGTGGGCACGCGCCAGTTTCTCAACGTCCTCCGCATCAACGATCGTCACGTCCGGCAAGTCCGTGGTGACCCATCTTGGCCTTGAGTCATTTCCCCATCTGCGTCCCGGCTTCTTCGAGACGCTGATGTCGCACCACAGTACAGCCTGGTCGCTCCCTATACTGTGTCGACGAGCCGGATCAATGCAAACACGCGAGGTCGATAAGGCCCTCGACCACATCATGTCGATCTGCCTTCCCTCCCTAGTTTCATCCCTTGGATAGTGAGTGGCGACATCTAGCTGGTGGGTCAACGGCACAATCGGGAGGAGACCGATCCCAAGCGCTTGATCCGCAATGACATTGAGGTTGGACGAGCAGTGGTCAAGAGGCACTCGACCCAGCTCCTCAGCTTCTTCCGGCTGCCTATTCCACCGAGGTGTCTCGTTCACGTCAAACCCACACAGAAGAGGGTACTGACGCCAGGCTGAAGGACAGGACCGCATGTATTCCAAGGCCGTCTCCTGGTACCTACCGTTCGTCACCCCCGTCAAAGCATGAAGAGTGCCCAGGACAACTCGCCCCAGTCCTTTAAGTCGTGCCAAGATCCAGATGCCACGGCGAACAGCCACTTTGCCAACAATGCAGTCGAACTTGTCAATGGCAATGCCAACCCCCACCCCTCTCCACAGATCAGGGCCCCGAAATTGCACCCAATGAAAGTGTTCACTGTCATCACATAGCCAACCTTCGTCTCTCCTGGCAATTTCTTGAACAAAAAGAATATCAGCGTCCAGGGCGGCCATGTCGAGCAAGTTTAGCTCCTGTCCTCCCAGGTTCCACTGTAGAGCTCGCCCCCATCTATGTTTTTCACACTGATAAGGACGAGCATCAGGACTCGAACTTTGTTTTCCCATCTTCCTCAGGAACTCGGAATCACAAAGTTCACCCCCTGTACGCGGCGGGGGGGTGAAACAGACCTCCTCCTTTCACAGCTTCATTTCAAAGGCAGCCTTTGCCGCCTCTGCTGTGCATCCTGCAACAAGACCAACCGCGTCAAGGTCAACCCAACCACCTGTCATGACCACTGTCTCAGTATTTCGAGGTTGCCCATGGGTGGCTGACGCAAGCTTATGGATTCCACACCACCTGCGTTCCAGTCCATGTCGTACGCGGCCGGCTGGGTGTGGTCAACGTTAAGAACTCCTCCTCCCTCATCCTTGCTGTTGGCCGCCAGTGTCATTGTCACTCTCCTCACCATACTGATGTGCGCAGTCCTCAGTCTGGCCGACTTGGTCTTCATAAAGGCCGCCCACATGGTCTTCTCCTCCCCGACTGCCTTGGTGCTCTCGAGGACGACCTTGATCTCGGCGAGTTTTCTAACTACCTTCCACATCCTCTCACGGACTTCTGTCATACTGGACTCGCCCTCTCTTTTGGCAAACTTGAGCATCCCTACGCTCCTCCTCGGTCCATAGACTGATAGCTTCTCTTGGTCAATGAACGGCCGGATGTCGTCCCTGAGAAGGATGGGTGTTGACTCTAACTCGATCGTGGCCTTGCGAGTGTCTTGCATCCAACCTCCAACCACCAGTGTCCTTTGATCTTCTTCAGACAAAGTCTCCCCCTCCCCACGTGGAGGAACAAAGGCCGAGGTAGTCTCAATTCTCCCTCCATTGGTCACAGGCATCTGGTGTTTTGGATCCAGTGGAAATTCACCCCGTTGACGAATGTACTCAGCCCATGGATCTCGAGGGACTTTGTCCACTGGCCTGTCCTTCGCCCCTTTGTGTTGCTCCGGATTGGCACGAACTTCCTCCAACTGGACCTTGAGATTCTTGACGTCCTCGGCTAAGGCATCAATCTTCGTCCCTGCGATTTCTTGCTTCTTCTTGATCTCCATAACCTCCTTCTCATTGACGCGAGCACGCCCAGTTAGCGAAGCAATCTCCCCCCCGTCTGGTTTCTCTGGTGCACTTCCACCTTATCCAGCCGTGCCGTCATGGTTTGCCACGCATCCTTCATTTCACAGGCATGCAGGCGAAGAAGGTGTCTTAGCTCAGCGCCGGTTACAGGTCGATCGTCACCGTCGCTTCGTTCCCGCTTGCTTGGGCTCTCCTCGTCCTCGTCGTTTTCCAAGGCGCCAGCGGGACCAGGTAGTACATCGTCACGAGCTCCACCATGATGGCGTGAACGAGGTGCTCTCTTCCTCTTCTCAAGCTTGTGGCTGGCCTGCACCTCCTCCTCGGTTTTGTTCGCAGCGTCCACCTCCATGTCTGAATCCTCAGCAAGCTCCGTTGGGGATCCGATAGGAATAGGAGCTTCCGCAGCTTCAGTGGCAGGGGCGCCCCTAACGTTGGCCATAGGTGCCGTGAACATGTCACCCTCAAGGAGCACGACGGGAAAGCCCACAGGCCGACCTCCACCACGATCACCCCGACCGGAAGCCAACGAGGAGCACCTCTAGGATCACGACCTCGCCCTTCTTCTGCAGGAGACCCTTGAAGGCGAAGCGAAAGAGGAAGTAGAGGCAAGAGCTCTTCACGATCTCCCCAGGCAGGTGCGAAGCAACGCCCCACTAAAGACGAGAAGACGCCCCTGAATCAAACAGCCAGGAAGAGGTACCGCCGGAAGAACAACTGGCCGCAAGGTCACCTCACAGATCAGGACAATTTGGAGTCAAAGAGGTAGATGACAACGAGGATCTGGCCGCCAGGTCCGCCAGGGAGTCCCGTGGGGGAGCCGTTAGTTACCTTCTACACAGAACGCTAAGAGCCGAAACGCTTGAGCCGTAGCCACGGTTTTAGGGTTTAGGGCTTAGGGTTTAGGGTTTGGGGTTCAAGGTTGAGGGTTTAAGGGTTTAACCCTAAACCCCAGACCCTAAAGTTATGGTCTGGGGTTTGTTGGTGTGAAGGCCTTTGGCTTTGACTTATATAGTTTCTCACAGCTTTTGACTTGTAGGGTTCGGTTTGCTTTTTGAGGGGAGCGCCGAAGTGTGTAACTACAGATAGGGCCATCCTTCGCCTGTATCATAGGTACCTATAACAAAACAGAAAGCTGCAAATCATCCTTTAAGCATATTCGACCGTAAAAACATCGTAAATCGTAATTATACGGGGGGGAGACTTATTGAGTTGTCTCTGTAGCGCATTTCAAGCCCTGCTGCTTCACAAATCCGCGACTATTCCCAGCGCATCCTGCTTGGATCTCTCAATTTCTGCTTGGGCACGACACCCTGAACCCTAAACCCCTAAACCCCTAAACCCCTAAAACCGCTAAACCCTGAAAGAATCTTTGTAGAACCCTTGTAAAAGTCCTAAAAGATCTGGCAGGAGGCTGCTGACACCCTCGCGTCAGACAGCGGAATGGAGCATCGTGGAACGCGGGTCCTGGCTTCGGTTTAGGACTTAGGGTTCTGGAGTTTTGAACATAGGATTTCAGGTTTAGGGGTTACGGCTTCGGGATGCAAGTGAAGGCTTAGGGCTTAGGGTTTAGGCCATCCGGGATAACCCTGTGGCTCGTGATGGTACGCTTCTCGAGCTGCACTTCAGGACACTGGGGTTTAGGGCTGAGGGTTTAGGACTTTCGGGTTGGCTTTAGGGTTTGTGGGATGGCCTCTAGCCTAGAACTCGTCAGTTGAGCTTGAAGTTTTAGGGTTTAGGGTTGACAGTTTGGGGTTTGGATTCTGGAGATCTCGGGTTTCAGGGTAGGGGTGCCCGTGACTGGAGGGGGGCTAAACCTCAAAAAAGGACTGAAGTCCCTCCATCACTTCAACTCGCACATGCGGCATCAACCACCTACAGTCTCACTTCCCAACCCGGGCCGGAGAATCCAAAGATTAAGGAATATCCCTTAAATCATATCACGAATCCTAATATGATTTAAAGCATTTAAGGTATATTACTTGAATGAAGGGCTTTGGGGTCTCTGGGAAGCCCTGAAATCCAGGCCCAGCTCTTTGATTCCGGATCTTCAAAGCTCTTTGGAAGCTCCACCTCGTTTTCGCAGCTGCTGGTGGATCTGCAGTACCTAGGGTTTAAGCTTTAGGCTTTTGGGCTTAGGGTTTATGGAGGGGTTAGGGTTTAGGGACTGCTGTTCTAGCGCGTCTTGTGGATGCCACTGCACTAATTGGGAGAGATCAAAACCATCTTCTGCCTCTGGCTACCTCCCGCGACACCCTAAACCCCAAACCCTTAAAACCAAAGCCCCTGAACCCTAAAACCCCGAAACCCCTAAACCCTAAACCCGTAACCCGTAAACCCTAAATCCTCAAACCCCCAAACCCCAAACCCCCAGACCCCTAAATATGAAGATTCGCAAAGTTAACAATAATGGCCCTTATATCCCTTTTATACTTATACTTTCGCATACCCCTACAGCCTATTTTCATGAAACCAGCTAAGGCAATCCACCGGGCATAGAGGATGAGCTGCGCCACACCTTGCAAGCTTTTTTGCCGAAACCATGTTGTGTTTTGGCTTTAGGACTTCAGAGATTTAGAGTTCAGGGTTTAGGGTGGCAGCTCGGTGCAAAATTAATACGCATGCTGGATAATCCAAAAGATCCGGCTCAGAAACAGCAATGCATGAGAAACACAAAACATGTGCCTGAGGAGTCCCGTTTCCAGACATTGCTTGCAGGCTGAACAGGGGAGGCAGGTCTTGGGGGTTTGGGGTCAGGGTTTAGGGTTTAGGGTTCCTTAAACCCGACAGCTGTTCATTGCATCAAGACTTTGGGTTGGACTTCGATAGCAAGTCTTGCTTAGGGTATCCGACTATAATGCTCGTGCCTGTAAGCGAATCCCTGTCTATTCCTCACGCCAGCTGAAGCCCATGCCTTGGGAGGGAAACCCAAGCCATAAACCGCAAAATCACAAAACCCTAGGCCCTAGACACCCAACCCGAAAGACGCAAACTCAAAACCTGTACGTAATCCCAAACCTTTCGGTTCAGAGATCGCTTCAAGCGAGCAGTCAGACTTGAAGACCCACGCAAATTTTATAATCCAGGAATACAGGCGTGAAGGTTTCACAAGCTTTATAAGGCTTGATAAGCAGGGCTTTGGGGTTTTGAGGGCCGCGGAAAACCAACAACCCTTGAGTGGGCAAGAAAGCTTGAAACACATAACACGGACCCCTTTCCATCCGCAGACCGACTTTCGTTACGGGTTGGAATAGCCGCTCCAAAACCTACAACTTTCGACCATAAACACTAAACTCAAAATCCAACCCCTACAGCCCTAAACCGGAACAATCTGATCCGGAAACCCTCAAAGCTTAAACCCCACCGTAAACTTGAGTAAACCCTAAGGCCCTTAGCCTAAGCCCGACAGACTCCATCCGTCAACCTTAACCCCTAACCCCCAGCCCGTAAACCTTGAACGCCATTGAGGAGCCGAGTAGGGTGCCCACAGCATTCGGGACCAGGACAGTCATGTTGCTGATGAAGATAGCCTGGGCACCTGAGGATTCACGGACCCTAAACCATAAAAGTTTAAACTAAACCCTACACCCCAAACGTTGTGTTTGAGTTTGAGAGCCCCTCTTCGTCTGCACCAGCGAAAGCCTCGGATTGAGGCGAGCTCTTTCAGCATTACACCACTCAGACATAGCCACCCTTGACATACTCGATGTTATGAAAGCTTTCACCGTGGTGGTCGACGAGCCCTCGTCACGGGTTAAGGGCCTTACGGACCCCGACGAGTTTCCACGCACGCTAGCCGGCTGTCACGCCTCGAAAAGCCCCCGGGATGGAGCTCGACAAAGGGGTTCTGGATCCCCTAGCAGCAGGGCTCACCCTCTCTGGTTCCCTGTCATGGTCCAACACTGTGCCATTGGTCTTGTGTCGCGCAGGGATCTAGCGACCACTGTTTCGGCTGACGTATGCTGACCCCAAGTCAGGGTTCCTTCAAGGGTTATTGCTCTGCCCAACCAGGCAGTGCTTGCAAGCCTCCTCTACAGGCCAAAAGTGAAAGTTCGCAGTCCTCCTTCCTTGGGACGCCGATCAGGCTGATGTCCACCTCGGTAACATCATCCGGATCCTTCTCAGCAGTAGGATAGAGGATCAGTGGAAACGAACACATCAATCGTGGCATGGCTGGGACTCTTACACGGAACTCATACGGAAAGTGACGCGGATCAGATATCACAGATCGGCCGTTTCGTGCGAACTCACGTGCAAGTCGTATGTCCTCAGCAGACACCGATTGGAGCTTGAACGGATGACAACTCTCCGAAAGAGTTGTCTGATAGTTCAGCAGCAAATCGGGCCTCGGGAGATCTTTAACAAGCACAGTGTCCTTACGTGGTGGTCCAAACTTGGATTCGAGGAGTAGGTGGCCGCGGAACTTGACCGGTGAGGCAGACCAGTCGGCAACGAATGCAGCTTCCTGAACTGCATATCTACACCCAGGAAGGGTGCCAAGTTCCACTGTTTCGCCAGTCTCTTCGACGATCAGAAGATCAGGCTGGATTCCATCCAGACTCACGTCCCATGTCTCAGGAATACATGGGTATGAGCGATTTCTAACGGAATTCTTTGCCAGATCCTTGTATCGCTGTAGAAACATTGCTGCCATCTGACGCTGAAAGGTGGTGAAGGTCACCTCGAGCCCAGGAGGGGCTTCGAGTCCAAGACCTCCAAGCTCTGTGGGACAAAACACGTTCAGTAACCCCTGCCGGGAGTCACGATCGATCTCGTCTCCATAGAGCCACACCGCACGTCTCCAAGTTGGGTGAACGGCTGAGGACAAACATCTACTGAGCTTGGCCGTCCACTGCATGACCTGATAATCCAGTCATTCTCCAAGAACGTTGACTGTCTCCCTGGCTTTCTTGCCTGAGTAGAGGAGACCTGGGTTCAAGTATCCCAGTTTCTGCAGGGTCATGCGCCCCTGGTCATCAGTGCATAGTTGGACGTTCAGCAGGCTTGCAGCTCGAAATTTAAGAGGCCCCAGCCCCTAACCCCATCTTCCGAAGGGAATGTGCTGAAGCAACTCCATTCAATCACTAAACCTTAAACCACGAACCTCAAACCCAAACCCCAAACCCTAAACCCTAAATCCTAAACCCTAAATTCGGCTTTAGGGCCAGCCCGCTTATCGTGTTGCGCTTGGGAGCAGACCCCACCCCTGAGCCTCAATCTTCCAGACTGCTCTAAGAGTAGGATTCGGGGGACCCGTCCAAGAGAGCCAGGGTTAGGGTTTAGGATTTAGGGTTTATGATTGTGTCTTCTTGCGCAGTGGCTGGTAATCCATGCTAGGATGGGGCCAGCTCACACCAGGGTTTGTCGGTGGCGGCATATTACGCGACCTTTTGGCCAAGGGGTGGGGATTTGCGCGTTGGGGTTTAGGGTGTTCCCATCAAGGGGAAAACCGAGGTACTAGTGTTCTGGTGGATTTTGGGCCCAGCTGTGGCTAGCTGTGGCTGGCCGGCGGCGAGCCAGAGGCAGAGCTGTTGACCAGCCCAGCTCGGGCTGTATTGGACCACTCTCCATATAGGCTCCACCCATTGTTTCGCGCAGGGCGGGTGTAAAGGCTGCCGGGCATCTTCAGTGTCTGGGGACCCGGGTGGGGGTTTAGGGTTTAGGGTTTCGGGTTTAGGGTTCAGGGTTTAGGGTCAGGGTTAAGAAGGGTCCCCTTTAAGGGGTCTCCCTAAATACTACCTAGGATCCTCATAGCTTCACTAAACCATAAAACGTATAGATTGAATCAAGGACTTCGGGATTTGGGGTTTTTAAGCTTTAGGATGGAGCGCCCATGTAACTGGATCGGAATACATGGTAATAGCATTCCGCTACAAAAATATTACTTGCCATGTAATGAACCCCCAAGGCCTACTCGAATTGTTGAGGCCCCTAGATAATCAACCCTGCACGCAATCCCGAAGCTCGGAGCTACCTTGATGGCTTGTTTGAGCTTCAGGCTTCCATCCTCACCCCCAGCAACTCAGGATCCTCGAATTTGGCACAGCAACTAAACACTAAAAACCCTCAGCCCTAGACCCTGGCCCCCAAACCCTAACCCCTAACCCCTAAGCCCTAACCCCTAGACCCCAAGCCCCAAACCCTAAACCCCTAAACCCTAAACCTTAAACCCTAAACCCTAAACCCTAAACCCTGACGCCAGCGTGAAGTCGGACAGGCGACTCCAAAGGACGCAGATCACCAGGGTGAGGACCGACATGGGCAGCGGCATGTACCTTGGGTGGCAACCTGACCCTGGGATCCAAATTAAGGGCTTTGATACTTAGCATAGGGTTTTGCCGTATTTGGTTTTGAGGAATACTCAGAACACGGTTTTGTGGTATATTAAGCTAGTATCACAGTCATAGTCTACTTGTATCAGGACGATAGTGATGATAAGTGGATAGTACTACCAGTTCTTCATATCTCTACTTTACATCAGATTGCAGCGTGAACCCGCCGCCCCACACCACAAGCCCAGGGCTAGGTCGTCAGAGCCCCGGTGCCTGAGCTGTGAAACTTCAGTGCCTAAACCCAAAACCCTAACATAATTCCACTAGGTCTTACGAACCCTTTGTAATTATATTCTAATTCTTAACCCTAAACCCTGAAAGAATTCTTGTCTAAATGTTCTATTCCTTAGGGACCTTTTATTCGTCGCAAACTCTCCAACCATGGAGCCTGGAGACCCTCGGACATACAAACCCGCACGTAAAGGGATTCATGGCGTTGTTGTGGGTTTTGTGGTGGCTCTATTTGGGGTTCGTAAAGATCGGTAGGGGTTTATAGATTCTACGAGGTTTGTCCTCAAGATCGGTAGGGGTTTGTCCTCACCTCACACCTGCAGTGACCTGAACCCGTAAACAGAGCCGGGCATCTTCACGGATTTTGTCCGGATCACCTTGCGCATCACGATCAGCGGCGACCCATAAAGCCTGGGTTCCCAGGCACTTCTGAATAAGGAGATCGAAAGCTTCTAGGGCAAAACAGGCTTTCCGAAACCCTAAACCCTAAAACCCTAGGGGTGTTTGAACTTCGCCTGCCCACGCCGGGGATGAGGAGGAATGGCGATGCTTGGGCTCCAGCAAGAGCTGCTGTTGGCGATGGTGCCCTAACCCCCTTCCTGCAACCCACCCTGATGGTAGCCGGCCCAAACAAGCAACTGAACCTGAGGAAGGGGCGATGACGCAAAACCTGGAACTGTGAGATCCCCACGTTTAGGTGGTCTTGTGTGCCCAAAGTTGGAGTGATGACGAAGATGACGGTACACGTCATGGTGTTGCTGGTATTGACGATGACTGCGGGTAGGCTGTATTGCTGCTGCGGCAGCTATTGCTCGTGCTGCTTCGGCTGCTGCTGCTACTGCTAGCGCTCAGACTGCTCTCGCCCTTGAACCCCTAAAGTCCTGAATGAAGCCACGACACTAACACGCTAAAGCCGTGAACCCCAGGTCACTTGATTCGCTTTTTGTCTTCACTGGGCATTTGCGATTGCTTTTTTCCTTCGGAGTGCCGTTAGTCAAGGTCAGGCTTCTGGGTCTAGTAAATACAGGTCAAGGCAAGACTATGCAGGCTTCATTGCGACACTGGAGCTTTACGACTTAGGCCTTGTATACATCAGCTTGGCCATTTAATCGCGCAAGCCCAAAACCCCCTCAGCAATATTAAAGCCCAAGCAATTAGTCATTTTATTCTCTTCTCGTTCGTGCAAGAATGCTATGATTCTAGTAGAACATACCCCCTTATAAGCTCCAAACTTCAAGCTTCAAACTTGGAACCGAACGGAACGCATGAGTGTCCAAGGAGCAAAATATTGAGGACGTCCGTCACGAGCCCACTCACACGGCCTGAAGTAGCGTTTATGGTTTAGGGTTTCGGATTTTGCTGTGAAAGTGAAACATTAGGGTGCAGCCCACCGGAACCGAATGCAAACAAGTTAAAATGATGTGACAAGCAAAATCCTTACCACGCCGGCCAGGTGTTGCAATAAGGGCTATGCCCCAAATCCTACCACCTGAACCCCAAGGCCTAAACCCTAAACCCATGGTACTTGGAGGACCCCGGGACGTACTTGGGAGTTTCCGAAAATTGGGGGTACCTTATTTTGGGGTCCTTATAACAAGGATCCTACTATTTAGAGTACTATATTGGGGTACCCTATTTTCAGAAACCCCCACTTAGTAAGTAGGGTTATAAGTACCGTAGATAAAACTATAGTTACCCTACCTAAAACCCTACTTGATAAGTCCCCTGTTCTTCCAAGCAGTGGTATCGAATCCCAAGTGCTCCTCCGATTTAAACCCGAAGAACCACGTCAGTACTACAGCTGGCTTCCTTTTCAAGTCCGAGGTTCGAGTTCAGGGTTTAGGGTTTAGGGTTTAGGGTTTAGGGTTTAGGTGGCGGGATCGGGCCATGGAAAACACAAGAAACATATGACCATGACCATGACCTATGGCAACCTTCAGTTCAAGGACCGAAAAGAAGGATGCTAAAACAAATCCCAGCTATGACCGTGGGATTCTCTCGAGGTATCCTCCATCCTGCATCAGCACACGGCTTAGGGCTTAGGCTGCGGGGCAGGCTTTGGGATCTACTATAGGGGCTAAAGAATTACCTATACTATTTTGGAGATTCCTTATTATAGTTATAGTATAATGGGCCCGAAAACCCCATTCTAATTTTTTCGGCCCCCATATTAGGGGTCGGGATTTGCCCGCAGCGTCCAAGCCGCTCTTCAACTTTCCATCACCAAACCGAGGAACAACTCCTCAGAGGCCAGAGGTTTAGGGTTTAGGGTTTAGGGGTTGAGGGGTTTAGGGTTTTAGAGGGTTGAGGGTTTAGGGGTTTAGGGGTTTAGGGGTTTAGGGGTTTAGAGGGTTAGGGTTTAGGGTTTGAAGTGTTTAATCCTTAGGCTCTCGGCTCCAGGCTTCGGTGGGTTCGAGATTCTGGTATACCGAAACCCTGATTAACAACGGCGGCCCGGGACCCGAGAGCATATATATATATAGAGAGGTGTATATATATATATATACATACGTGTGTACATATCTATACATATTACTTGATACTCTACGTATATAATTTGTGTCCTCTATAGGCCCCTCGGGCTACTGCCAATGGGTCAAGCCCCCTAAACCCTAAACTCCTAAACTCCTAAACCCGCTAAACCCTAAATTCCTAAACCCGCTAAACACTAGACCCCTAAACCCCCAAAACCCCAAATTCCCCAAACCCGCTAAGCCCTGAACTCCTAAACCCCCTAGACGCCCATCCCCACCTTGCATCCGAGAGCCTCGGCCCTGGGTTTCAAAAACGGAAGCCAGAACCCCAAACTCTCAACCCGGAATCCCGGTCCTAAAACCCTTAAACCCCTAAACCCTAAAACCCTAAAACCCTAAACCCGAAACCCTAAACCCGAGACCCTAAACCCTACCCGGAATCCAAGAACACTACGGCTGATGATACAAATCTTGCATTACCTTCATGATCTTAGACTACGGGAATTATGGTATATTCCTCAAAAATTAATTATGGGTAATTCAGGATTTGTATCATCAACCGTAAACCCTGAAGCCTAAAACCGTACGGCTAGATCTCCAAGCCTGTCTTGCAGCCCCTTGGTAAGCCCTCCACGGCTTTTGTTGAGTTTAGGCATAGTTCTGCTCAGGCGCCCTCGAAAGAAAGAATCAAGATGAGTTCGAAGAGCAGCAAAGCCATGATTAGCCGTAGAAACTCGCGTGCACGAGACCTCAGCTTCATCGTCATGCTCGTCTTCCCTCGACCCTCAACCCTCAACCCTAAACTTAAGCGCCCTCAGCATTAAAATAGACATGAAATTTTGGAATATCTCCTGGGTTTCTGTCGTAATATAGTAAAAAATGAGTCCTAAGAACATTACAGTAAAACCCAAAAACAGCAGACCCACCCATCTCTGGGTCATCTCGCAAACCAAGGCACTTTGCGTGCACCATGAAGATGGACACGTAAGCCACAAACCTCTAGTAGGGTTTAGGGTTTAGGGTTTACGGTTTGGGGTTTAGGGTTTGTTGTTGCTTGAGGGTTTTTTTTGGCGGCGCAGCATGAGTCCGAAGGACGCACTCCTGAATTCCGAACTCGCAGATCAGCGCTTGAGGAGTTTAGGGCTTAGGCTTGCTCTACACGACTCTAAGGTCTAATCCCAAATCCTGAAACCCAAAACCTAAGCCCCAATATCCCAAAGCCCCTACCTCAAAACCTTCAACTACCATGAACAACCCAAAAACACAATAATAACCGACCTCTACCTGCCGCAGCGTATGAAGAAGTAGTTGTTGTTGTCGTAGTAGCCGTCGTAGTAGTAGTAGTAGCAGTAGCAGTAGCAGTAGCAGTAGCAGTAGCAGTAGCAGTAGCAGCAGTAGTAGTAGTAGTAGTCGTAGTCGTAGTAGTCGTAGGAGCAGCAGCAGCAGCTGCTGCTGCTGCTGCGGAGCAAGAGCACTAGAAGCAGCAGTACAAGCAATTAGAAGTCGAAGCAGAAGTCGCCGTCGCCGTTGTCGTCATAGCATGAACAGCTGATTGGCACCTACGTGCCCTAAACCCTAAACCCCTAAGGTCGCCCCCGAGCTCCCAGCTGGAACAAGCCGATGCCGTTGATCTGGGCTACGAAGTACTTAGAGGATCATGGGACTTAGTAAGTAGCGTTATACGTACCTTAACGAAGGTTACAAGTCGATATAACTATAGTTACAGCCCTACTTACTAAGTCCCCTGATCCTTCAAGTACCGTCCGATGCTTTGTCTAAACCCTTTAGAGTTTAGGGTTTAAAGGGTTTAGGAACCCCAAACCCAAAAACCCAAACCCCCTTTAAGGAACCAACCCAAAACCCTACATTCCTACATCTTATGGGCTTTGACTTTCCGAAGTTCGCGGGCTCATGGAGTTCGGGCTCATGCGATTGAGGATGTTCGTGGTTAGAGCTGCAGCAAGAGAGTTTGGGTCCGTCTGGGGGCCCTTCAAAATGAAGAGCCCTAAAACTCCTCCCATAACTGGCTGTCATCTTTTAACCTAAGTTAAGGTGCCATATTCAAAGGGATGTTGGGATTGGGTTTAGGGTCTAGGGTTTAGGGAGCTAAGCTGCCGTATTAGGATCTACAGTGAATCTACAGCATAACCCAATTCTGAAGAGCTCCTTAACACGGTAGCTCGCAGGTGCTGCAGCAATGAAACCCTCCTATGTAAACCCTTAACCCTAAACTCTAAGCCCCACTGAACCCTAAACCACTGAAGCATCTATCATATCTATCCAAGCCCAGCTACCAGCAGGTTTGGTGTAAGATTGTCCGACGAGATCTGCATCGTGACGATGGCCTCGACTTGGCGTGAGGGTTTTAGGGTACAGGATTTAGGGTGTAGATTAAGGGCCCCCAAAAGTCTATCATGCACTGAGACAAAGATGCGAAATCAACAGTGACACCAAGTTGCAACGGAGCCAGCTTCAAGAGTTCAAGATCCGGACCTATGATCAGACAAACCCCCATCCCTCAACCCCGAGCCCCGAACCCATGCTTGAACCCTAAACCCAACCCTAGCTTCAAAGCGCACCACTCCCAGTCTGGACGCATGAAACGGAAAATCTGTACTTTGGTATGACCTCTACCCCATTAAACCCTGAACCCCAAACCTTGCACCCTAAACTCTAAACCTCCAACCCTCAACGGCAAGCCATCCAAAGAACATCCATGACATAGAGGAAGTAAGATTCGAGGTCTCGATTTCCGAATCTGGGGCTCCTCCTTCAAGCTACAGAACATGCGGGAGTTTCCGAAAACTAGAGGTGCCTTTTTTGGGGGGTCCTTATAATAAGGATCCTACTATTTAGGGTACTATATTTGGATCCCCTATTTTCGGAAACTCCCATGTGAGTGTAGAGCATCGGCTCCAGGGTTGTGTTCCACTCTCGTTGCTGCAAGGGTATCTTGACTACTCCATGATGCTCTCTCCAGGCCCTCCAAAATCTCACTGTTGGAAATATCCAGCAAACATGTAAGCTCTCAAGTTCTCACCCTGCCTAAATCAGGCTGTCCTTCTACTAGGCACCACCCTTGGGCCGAAAGTCCCAGTAGACCCACAGGCTGCAGTTTACCACGCCAACCGCGTACCTCGACTCGATTGCTACAACGAAAACTGCTTAAAAGATTACGGTTCAGGGTTTATAATCTGGGGGTTTAGAGTTCAGGGCTTATGATTCGGGGGTTCGGGCCAGAATTTTGACAGTAAGAGGGGGTGGTCCTGGGGGTTTGGCTAGATTGAGAAACTTTATAGATTTCACGTGGAGTTTCCGTTTGCGGCGTTCAAAGATTGACAGCGGTTCATCTCCTCAAGCTTACGTGCGTTGCGTCGGACCACAAATGTCTTGCAACTGCAGGGAACTCATGGGCTTCCGATATCCAAGTCAGAACGAAACGGTTTAGGGCTTAGGGATTGAAAAGACAACAAACTCCCAACTACTCAGGCTTCCGACATGCCGCACACCGCGCTAAGTCGTCCGCATTGCTGGCTTTTGGGTTGCATAAACTTTGCATAGTGGCTTCCAAGAATGTGGACCGTCATATTGAGTACAGGGGCTTTCTCAATTTAAGCTTTTGGCGTTCAAACCCATGAAAACAATACATATGCCGGGGATTCACACAGACACTGTATTTGGCAATTTGTGCACAATTTTATTTCCAATCACTTAAGTCTTACGTCAGTGTGCGTGAACCCAAAGGCGTAGAAGAAATTTTGCAGGCTCTCGGGTTGTCTATATTACAGAAATCATACATACAAAACCCTGTATACATGTATAGATAAAGAGAGATCGATAGATAGATAGATAGACACATAGGCAGATAGGTAGATATGTCGAAAAGTAGATGGATAGGTAGGTATAAATCTAAATATGCCTGTGTACTTGACTTGATTTTAGACTTCTACTCTTATTCATACACATATTCATATTCAACTTTATGTTGTAGTTCATGTGTTTTTTACCTATGTTATTATAAATTCATGTTGCAACTCTACTTGTCAAAGGCTATCAATGGTGATGGCAAGGTGGCTTGTGTGAAGTCGACATGGCAAACCCTTGCTGACTCAATGGTCTCTGGACCACTCCCACGAGCTGCTGAGATCCAGCCCTCATACAGCTTTGCACTCAGCTAGAGTTCCAAACTGTCACAACCGGTTTGCGATGATGGAACTTCATGTCAAGCATACCAGACTGAGCCACCACAATCGTGCATTTTCATCGCAAACAGCCTGGGCAAACCATGCAATATAGTTGTGTTCGTGCACTTCCGTGAAGTGCTTTCAGTATCGCCTGTGGTTAGGAAATAACCTTTTCGATCATCATCATCATCATCGTCAATGCTACTGCGATAAGAACTGTCCTTGTGCCTGCAGTCGTCATGGTCCGTACTCAAATGACTACTGTCTTCTTCATTGGGCGTTCCATCCTATTCTTGCTGTCCTTGCCGGTTCGAACACTCTCGCAGCGCTACGAAACAAATGTCCCTAAACCCTAAACTAAACCCTAAAATTGAAACACTTGCTCTGAAACTTGTAAGTCATCGCAAGATGGAGCCTCGAAGTCTCGAGGCCACTTCACAGGCTCGCAAACCGGAAGATTTGAACCCAAACCCTTATTTACGGAATATACCTTAAGGGTTTAGGGTTTAGGGTTTAGGGTTTAAATCATACGATTAAGCAGTCCTACGATGGCTTTGGGCTTAGGATGCAGAGCCTCCGACAGAAGACAACAAGCGGCAGCATTGCCATAAGCCGAGCCACTGTAAAGAGAAGGTCCCTAAACATTGAACCCCGAAACCCTTAAATTCGAAAACCCTAAAACCCTAACCCCTAAAGTCAATAGTCCCGAGCTCGCTTCTCGGCTTCGGAATATCGGCTTGCGGTTTTCAAGGTGCAGAGCTCAGAGATCTTGGATTTCGGATTAAGGGTTCGATGCCACGAAAACTCAACCCCAATCCCTGAACCCTGAACCGTTTTGCCCCTGCCTTGGCCGTGCTCCTTAGTATCTTGCGTGGTTTGTCTCCTGGCTTCCTAGCTAGAGGCCCCAACAAAGGCATCCACTGAAGAGTCAAACTACTGCCGGTGCTGAAGCTATCCTGGAGTGGCAATCAGTCGTCATCGTCGTTGTCGTAGCAGCAGAGGCTTTGACGCTTCTGACAGGCCTTCATCTTGTCGCTAGCTGGAGATAAAGAAGAGTGATCTGACAAGCTAGGATATTAAGAGTAGCGCAGTCGTATAAATTAACGCAACTACAGAAATAGAAGCACTCTTACAAACTACAGTAAGGTCTTCTGGTCTGGTTAATTAGCCTTGTCTTTCCCGTATGGGATAGCAACGTACCCACTGTCGTTCTTCGTGTCTTTTTGCTACCGGCAATGCCGGCATTGCTACCTATGCGGCCATGATACTCGCAATCGCCCGTCTGATCAGAAAAGTCACTACTCCCGCAACCGCCTCTTGTAAGACAACAGATTGGCAGCCTTGCTCTTGAGCATGCGATGGCAAATATGAGCTGATTATTCTAAACGAAAAAACCTTAACACGGGCCTTAATGATTAGAATAGGTCTCTGGGTTTTGGTTGCATAACTATATTCAGGAACCCTAAGGAAAATATGACTATTCATTCAGGCTTCTTTCTTGCATGCTCCGAATGCCTAGGGCAGCTGGGATGCGGAAACACGGAGAACTCCTGGACGTCCCTGCTCTTGTGGACATTGATGCAGGTGGGAAGCGGGCTCAAGAAGTACCTGCACGTTTAGGTTTTTTTGTTTAGACGTCCCTTTTCCGTTCGCCAAGGTCCAGAAAGCGGATTCCCGCCGGGCTTATGCCGTTTAGGGTTTTTTTTGTGGGGTTTAAGGTTTAGGGAACTCTAACTTGAATGACCCCCAAATCGAACAGCTAAGAGTTTGAATGGCGTTTTGGGGTATGCATTAAAAAAGCCAAAAGAGCCATACAAAAGGATAATATCACTGAATATTTAAACACCTCATACTATTCTGAATCGTGAGATCGCGCAGACAAGAGCTGCTTTACATGCCCTTGAGTACCAGGGCCCAGTGCTAAGGCACAGGCCGTGGCAGGAACACAAGACCCTAAACCCTAAACCTTACCTTAACCCTGAGTCACCTACCTTTCTAGGGTTCCTTATTATGATTTCCTTGTATAAGTCCCTAAGAAGGTAGGTTATTCGGGGTTAAGGTAGACCCTAAATCCTAAATCCTAAACCGAGGCTGCCGAGTCGCACGAAGGTCATGACCATCCTCACGAATTGAGCAGTCTTTTGGGGGTTTTTCGGCGTGGAATTTAAGCTCAGGGTTTTTGGCTTTGGAGTTTTGGGGCTCAGGATAAACAGTTCTGACAGCTCTGCCAGCAAAGCGATGCTTTGCCCAAACCTCACGTCACCTGCGATGCTGTCCGTGTGTGTGGGTGTGTGGGTGTGTGGGTGTGTGGGTGTGTGGGTGTGTGGGTGTGTGGGTGTGTGGGTGTGTGTGTGTGTGGGTGTGTGTGTGTGTGTGTTAGGTTGCACGCCTTCGCGGCGTAAGTCGATGACTTTCTGTGAACGTATTTGCAGCTACATGTCCAGATATTCAGCTAGATTTCTGGAACATGTGGTTGTCTTGCCCAGGGTTTAGGGCTTAGAGCTTGGGGCAGGTACGTGCAGCCTTTCTTGGCTGCAAGGGGTGATCGATAGGCAGATCGAGAAATCCAAACTTACCGGGGCCCCTAATGTAGGGGTGTTAATCATTAGAATAGGGTTTGGGGCTCCTTTATTGTGTAGATATAATACGGAACCTGAGGAAGAATAATAGTAATTATTGATAAAAACAACCCCAAACCTCCCTAAACCCCAAACCCTCAACCCTGGACCTGAGCTTTCCCAAAATCCGAACCTTCCCCAAACCCTGAGCTGGACTTTGAAGTAACCAAGGAGAAAAAAGTATAGACTTTTATTTCATAATGGTTCCTTAAAGGAACTTGTACCCCCAAAAAAGTATTCAAGCATGGTATTCCGGAACCCAGTAAACCCCCCATAACCCAAATGTCCCTTAGCTCGGAGCTTTCCTAACTTCCAACCGGTCCTGGAAGATTCCCTTCGGGTTTTTTTGACAAGAAAGCCATGCGAGTTTAGGATTGAGGCTGAGGATTTAACAACAGGACTAGGGCAAGTCCCTGAACCCTAAACCCTAAACACTGAACCCTAAACCCCAAACCCAACATTTCCAGATCGGTTGGACTTGGAAGGTTCAGGGTTTGGGGTTTAGAGTTCAGGATGCAGGGCTTAGGGTTGCGAGTTTAGAGTTCAGGGTTCAGGGTTTAGGGTTTAGGGTTGCGAGTTTAGGGTTCAGGGTTTAGGGTTTAGGGTTTAGGGTTCACGGTTCCGTGTTTTGGGTCTAGAGTAGTCTTCTTCTGGCAGGCGAGGCTCCCGGCGTATCCAAAAAAGGCTCCAAACTCCTCTGCGGTCGCCATGGCTCTGAAGCGGGTAGTGGGCCTCTTTCTGCGCTTCGGGATCGGAGTTCTTCGGTGCTGAAGGGTATAGGCTTGAGGAATTCAGATCTTAAGTTTTCATAGCGGTGATGCCGCTATCTTTCTGTCTGTCCACCTGTCTATCTGCCTATCTGCATATATGAGCAATGCTATCGATGCAGGGATGCAGGATTGTTGAAAGCCCCGCTGTGCAGATTCAATCGTAGTCAGCGACCTTCAGCACACATATAAACCCCTAAACCCTAAACCACAAATTTCCAATCATCAAGGCGCAGAGGGCTTCGGGCATCACGTTTAAGACGAGGGGCTTTGGGGTTCAGGGTCGGGCCCTTTGTAGCTCTTGATGCGTGATAAAACGCCAACCCCAAAACCTGAAAACCCCAACCCCTAAACCCTAAACCCTAAACCCCTTAAATCTTGGGGATCCCGTCTGCCTCGAAATCCCCGTGTCTGAACTACCACGAAACGATCCAAACCCTCGAATTGGGTTTAGGTATTAGGGTTTAGGGTTCAGGGTCTGGAGTTTAGGTGAGGGTTTTACAAAGGGTTTGGTATAGGGGCGTTCATGGCATAGTGAATCGATACAGCTATGAAGGGACTACAAGGGAATACTATGGAATACTACTTAGCATTACTTCGGATGACAGAGATGCTTCAAGAGGGAACTTCCATGGAGGGATAGTCGGGCCTCTCCGAACCCCACTCTCTACAGACTTAAACCCCGCTTAAACTCTAATAAACTCCAAGCCCTACCTCGACTGCTGCGGAAGCTCTTTGGTGGTTTCCTTTTTTTGTCAGCGGTCCGCACCCACACGCTGCAGCCAAAGAAGCAGATCTTCAGCCAGGCCTGAGCAGTCAGACAGCCGCGGCGTCACGTATCTGGTGGTAGGGCCTGGTAGGGTTTCGGGCTTAGGGCTTAGAGTTCAGGATTTACTGTAGGGTCTAGGGTTTAGGATTGCAGGTTCAGGGTTTAGGGTTTGGAGTCCCTCATCAGGGATCCCTGTCTGAATGCAGGGACTCGTTTCTCAAATTACAGGGCTTAAGAGCCTTCATGTGTTGCTGAGACTTTAGCTTCCAGGTTCAGGGCTTCATTGTAAGGCTTCCTGCTCTGGGTTTTAGGATTTCGGGGCTTAGGGTTTCGGGTCTCGGGGTTTGGGGGTTCAGGGTTTAAGGGTGTCGCCACAACACACTGCGGACGGGCGGAGCTCCTACCCTTGCAGGGATCTACAGGGTTCCTTAAAGGGATCTATAGGGGTTAGGGTTTAGGGTCTACTTAGAGGATCACGGGACGTAGTAAGTGGGGTTTTATGGGCTCCTTTAAGGCATCTATAAGGGTTTCATAGGCTTTTTTCAGATCCCGGGACTTAGTAACTAGGGACGAGGGCTCTTTAAGGGGCTTTATAAGGGCTTATATAAGGGTTGGAAAGGGTTTGAGGATTCAGGGGACTTAGTAACTAGGGTGATAAGTACGTAATGTACTCTAGTTCTGTGCCATGATCATCCAAGTAGATCCTGAAATTTTGCCGAACCTATGCATAGGCATAGAGGTTCGACTCTGCCCCTCTAAATCGTAGCTCCTTGCCATCTAGATAAATCCTAAAATCTGGACTTTACCTGACCTTGATTTATAGACTCAAAACCATAAGTCCTAAACTCTGCACTAAACCATGAATCCCAAATCCCAAAGCATCAATCCTAACTCTGGACTCCAGCTCGGAACCACCTGGGCCTCGAAGTTTACCCGCAGCCAAGGCACCTTCGCTTTCGCTGGACGAGGTCATTGTGCGACACCAAGCCTGCACACGTTGGTTTAGGCTTTAGGGCTTAAGGGGCTTAGGGTTTAGGGTTTATAGGGTTTCAGGGGTTAAGGGGTTTAGGGCTTAAGGGGTTTAGGGTTTAGGGCGTGCTTTCGTTCTGGGTGCGATGTATGGTTCAGGGTTTAGGACTTCAGTGGCTTAGGGCTTCAGGGGTTCAGAGTGAGTGTAGGGTGCCCAGAACGAAAGTGCAAAAACCCTCCGGTCGCATTTTGTGATCAAACGGGGGGCTTCTCATAGTCAGGGGCCACTCGGGGTTTAGGGTTTTGGATTTGAGGTTTCGGGCTCAGGGCTTAATGGGCCTATTAATTATAGGTTCCTTACTAAAACAAGAACAGCAAAATGAACATGACGAACCCGCACAAACCCTGAACCCTGCCTCTGCAAAGTGGCTTCC
Organism: Symbiodinium sp. clade A Y106; assembly: GCA_003297005.1. Classification (NCBI taxonomy): domain Eukaryota; class Dinophyceae; order Suessiales; family Symbiodiniaceae; genus Symbiodinium; species Symbiodinium sp. clade A. Next base: position 51,499 of record BGNK01001910.1, on the reverse strand, counting down.
AGACGCCGGCATCCCGTCGATGTAACCCAAGCCACCTCGGAAGAAGCGCTCGCATGGGTCCGAAAGAGCACCCAGACATAAGGATCCTTGCTTGTGGATAAAAGTCAGACGGGGATTGCACCAGAAGTCTGAGATGCTCACATTTGCATGGTCTTTTGGGCATCTGGCTCACTTTGTGATTCGAGCCTTCGGGGCCGCGGGGGGTCTACTGTCTGGTTCTTAGTAGGGAATGGGGGAATGGATCCCTATAGTAGTCCCTATAGAATCCCCAATCATAGTCTCCATAATCCATTCCCCCATTCCCTAAACCCCAAACCCTAAAGCCTAAACCCCAAAAGCCTAAAGCCTAAACCCTAAACCCTAAGCCCTAAACCCTAAGCCCTAAACCCTAAGCCCTAAACCCTAAACCCTAAGCCCTAAACCCTAAACCCTAAGCCCTAAACCCTAAACCCTAAACCCAAAACCCTAAAGTCTCCAGACCGTCTCAGGGTTCAGCGTTTGGGCTTTGGGTCAAAGGGTCCAAGGATCAGCGGAGAGCCTCGGGTTTCTAGTCGTGCGTCATCTTAAACCCTACTTGGGGTTAGGGTTTAGGGTTTAGGGGATCATGGAATTTAGTAAGTGAGGTTATCAGGTCCCTTAGTTGGGGTTGAAAGTAGTTATAAGTATAATTGCCGTATTTTTGACCCTACTTACGAAGTCCCCTAATCCTCTATGTACACCCCACACATTATGGCTTAGAAGCTTGGCGCACGGGAAGTTACAAGAGAATTCCACAAGCAATCTAGATCCCAGAAACAATCATGCAAACTCTTTCGTAATAATCCTCCAGTTTCTCGGAATCTACTTCAAGATCGGAACAAACTTCGCAAGACAAAGGGGCACAGTTCGGCGCTTCACAAGGGTTCGACCGAGGATTTGAAAAAAGCTCCCTAAGTGCCTCATCAGGGTTCTACGTGAGTTCAAAAGCCTGGATTTCAGGGCTTAGGGCTTTTAGGCTAAGGAGCGCAAGGGTGTTGGAGGTTAGGACTTTCGACGTTTTGGCATAGAGCCCTTGGACGTGTTTGGGCGTGAGGGTGTAAGGTGCTCAGGACTGAGGCGGTTTTAGGACCCAGGCTTAGGGGCTGTCAGAGTTTGGGGACCTTCGGGGTATGGTGTTTAAGGTCGTTTTATGTAGGGTAAAATCCTCAGAAGGGGGTCCGGGTCTTGTTAAGGAAAAACCACTGTCGCATGTGCGAATGTTACTCAACAGCCGGCAAGTAGAGTCTAAGTAGAGCTAGCATACTATATGAAGTGCGCAGAGACTCTGCATATGATTGGATGCACACCTGTCTTCTCTAAAAGGTACCGCGGGCCATCTTGGTTCAATTTGTTCATAAGACGGCTTCCAAAAGGCACCGGACCATCTTGGTTCAAACCTTCTTTGAGATCGCAACCTGGAAAGTATCACGAGTCTGCCCAGCGACAGAAAGTGTGCAGGTGCAACCATTGTACCTGATGGTGAACTCGTGCTCTGGGTGTAAAATGGGGGCCGGGGGGGGGGGACTTAAAAAGGTTGGAATACGGTTTCAGGGGGTATAATGTACAATAATACGGTAGAACTCCACTAAGGAATGCTCAGGAAAATATAGGCTTCTCTAACGCTTGAAGGCTTAAGGTTTCGGGAATACGGACAATTCCTGAAAACCGAAGAGGTACGTCGTTGCTATTCGCAAGTATGACAATGATCCAGGCTTATAGTCTTACGCTGGCTTGAGGCGTTGCTTCTCTGCCGATTGCAGGCACGAAGACTGTTCCGCCAATGTTGCACTTTCCGTCTTCGGGCTATCAGTCCACGTACTGCCATCCTGCGCGTTGCCACCTTTGCAGATACTGTTGCTGTTACTGCTGCATCGCAACTCATGCGGCAAAGTATGGTTGTTGTTTGTTGCTGCCACAACTCGCATTCTTAATCGTCGGTATGTTGTTTCTTGGAATACTTGCGTCAACTCTGCTTCTTCCCTTTTCAGTGCTGAACCAACATCTCATGAATTCAAGGGCAAGGCTGTGACCACCAGTTGTTTTGCATCCAATGTCAATCGTATGTGCGGAGACCACGGGGAAGATTTACGTCGTGTCTTGAAATCTTGGTTTGCTCTTCTTGATCTCTGAAGCCTGACCCGTTCCCCCCGACACCTTGAGCCCTGCATTAACGGTACCAACGAAAACCCGCACTGCAACTCTGAACCCCTAAACCTTAAGCTCCTAAAGCTTTAACTTACCTTTGGCTAGTAGGGAATGGAGGAATGGGGTACAATTAAGACTACTATTACTACCATTCTTCCATTCCCTACTAACCAAAGGTAGGTACAGTGTCACTATACTAAACCCCCATAATACCCCTTATAGTAATCCTTATAGACCCCTTTAAAGGAACCCTGGGGGTTTGGGGTTTTACGGATTGCAAACCCAAAAACCTCTCGGCAAACGGCAGGGGCTGGGCCCACAGAATCCCCAGTAGCTATGGAAACCTGTGAAATCCTCGGGAAATTCTGACAAACCCCTACAACCCCCGCTCGACCCCCAATGAAACCTAAAGGGCTTCCCTCAACCCTGAAATCCTCAACCAAAAAAAAACTAGCGTGAAGGATGAAGGGGGGTTTAGGATCTCCTTGCGATCGGGATGCTGCCTGCCTGGCAGGCGCGTGCATGCATTGTCGGGCCGGACCGGGCGAGAGCTCGTGGAAGCTCTGCAAGCTCTCCGTCAAGGCTTCCTGGGTGGATTTCGAATTTAGGGTTTAGGTGTTTTTCGGGTGTTGATGGGTTTATGTAACTTGTGTAAGAGAAGGGTAGGTTCGGGGGTGCAAAGCTAGATTGTGGAAGGTTTAGGATCTAGGATCTGGTACTAGTTCGCGCCTACACTAGCACTCGTAACAGTGGCGGCAGTAGTAGTCGTCGCCGTAGTGGTGTCTGGTATTGCTAGTGGTATTGGTAGTGCTCGGCAATGGTTGTAATATAGGGGCCTTAACAGTTAGAATGAGGTTTTGGGGGCCCATTGTACTATAAGTATAGTAAAGGAGTTCCCAAAATAGTATAGGCAATTCTTAAGGCTCCTATACTAAATCCTTATAATAGCCCTTATAGTGGCCTTTATAAACCCCCTTAAAAGAACCCTATTCTAATAGTATAGGTAATTATTGAGGCCCCTATATTCTGTATAAACCCCCTTAAAGGAACCCTATTCAGGCCCCTATATTAGTCGACTTAGCATCTCCAAAGCCTGAGCCCCAGTAGCAAGGCCTTGAGAAGCTCCGTGGCGGAGGCGAGCGTGCAGCGCTCGGCGAGATCTGAGAGGCTTCCTCGAAGTTTCGGGTTTTAGGGTGCGGGTGTCGGGTTTAGGGTCGATGGGGTGTAGGGTTTGGGGTCTACGGGGTTTAGGCTTTAGGGGTCGGCGTCTTTGAGGCTTTAGGGTTCGAGGCTTCTTTTTCGTCGAGTGCTTTGGGCTTTGGGGTGCGTTTGGAGGATCACCTTGGGTGAGTAAGTGCGCTTCCCAGGGAGCCCAATACCCCTTAATTAAGGAATATGGCTGAAATCATATAGGGCTTCATATTATGATTTAAGCTATATTCCCTAATTCAGGGGTATTGGGCTCTCTAGGTTCCCCATGGAGTTTCACTGTGGAAGGGAAGTCATTTGTGCGCGCACTTAGTCAGCTGCCGTCATGACGGGACCCTCAACCCACAAGTCCTGAATCCCTAAACCCTAAACCCGAAACCCTAAACCCTAAACCCTGAGCCCTAAACCCCAACTCCCAAACCCTAAACCCCGAAGATGGCCACGAAGGTCGAGCAAGGCTCGGAAGTAGGAGCGCGGGATGGTGAGCAAGGCCTGAGGGCGTGGATCCAGGGGGCGGCACTTCAGAGGAACAATCTCGCCATCTTTTTGGCCGTGATGGCAGCCATCATGAAGTTATCATCAGTACCGTCGCCATGATGGCCATGATGGTGACAACGACCATCATCATCAGCAGCACCATCAGCAGTAGCAACACTATCACGAGAATCACCGTGGCGCGCGTTACCACACAATCAACAATGGGTTCAATGACAAAAGCGCTCGCAGAACTGGATTGCAGAGAGACGGCGACGAGTACCTGGCCCTAGAAATATCCGGGTTTCGGAACTCGGGAAACCGTGATTAGGCGGAGTAGACACAGCCTGAACATGTGCTTGCACAGGGCTTAAGGGAGGGGCAGGAAGGGTATCGGCACAGGATCTACTTTTAAGATCGCCTCTTCAAGGGCCGACAGAACTATCTGCCAAACTTGTATCCGCTATGCTTCGGCCCGTTTCTCCCTCTCCCATCGAAATGAGTTGTGGTTGCTGTCGTCTTTATCGTCGTCTTTATCGTCACTAGCAACAGACCAGCACTGTTCGAACGTCTTGCGATAATTGTGAGCGGTATCCGTAGCAGCAACAGCAGGAGGAGGGGCAAAAAGAAACAGGGCAATGTGATTCGCAGTCGTCGTCAACGTGGCCGCCGGCGTGGCTTTGTCTCTGTCACCGAAGCGGAGTTGTGGTCGTAGTGGAACTGGTGCGGCAAATGGTAATAGTGGCAGCAGAAGTGGTGGTGGTGGTGGTGACGGTGATGATGGTGGTGGGGCCATCGTAGCAACAGCAGCGGCAAGCAGCAGCAGAAGTTCTAGTAACTAGTAGTTGTCGTCGTCGCCATAGTCGCAGTCGCGGCTGCAGTCGCCGTCGGAGTCGGAGTCGGAGCCGTGGGAGTGGCAGTGGTACAAGTAAGAGTGGTTGTAGTAGTGGTAGTAGTAGTAGCAGTAGCAGTAGCAGTAGCAGTAGTAGTAGTAGTACTACTACTAGTAGTAGTAGTGGTAGTAGTAGTAGTAGTAGCAGTCGTGGTGGAATACCCCATTTCTTGCAAAGCCCAAACCCTAAAGCCGAGAGTCTCACACCTTACAAGCGCGAAGCCCTCAAACCCAAAGTCCTGACACCCCAAGCCTAAAGCGCTGAAACTCCAAATTGCAAAGCATAAAACCCTGAACTGAACCCAAAACCCTAACTCTACGGAACCCTTAGACCCTCAAACCCATCATCCAGGGCCGAATCCAGGGCACAGCAGGTGTCTGAGTTCTGCAATTCGTCGCATTGCGCAGATTTCGGAAGGTTGCAGTCCACCTTCACACGTCCCGTCCTAAAAAACTAATATGGGGGGGCTTAGTAATTACCTACACTATTTTGGGGGTTGGGGGTTCCTTATTATAACTACAGTATAATGGGCTCCAAAACCCTATTCTAATTATTAAGGCCCCTCTACTACCCAAAAAGCCCAATACCCCTTCAATCACCTTTCGTCTGGTTAGGGCTTTGTGCCGGTGCTGTCAGATAGGTTGACAGCCCTGAGATGTCGCTTCATAAACCAGGGCTGTTGTTCCCCCAGCCTGAAACCCTTCAGCCCGAAACCGCTGAAGAACTTATTTCACTACGAGGTTGCTCCAGTAAGGAACATGACCTGCAGTTAGGCTTACGGTGACGTGGTTAGGACGAGAGGTCGAAGGTTAAGCTTTTGAGGCCTGAGGCTTCGATTAGAGGCTTAGACCCTAAACCCTACACCCTTTTTGGGACCCAGGGCTCAGGTCAGTTGTTTCGGGTTCGGGGCCACTCTACTCAGAATCCCAGAAACGCACATTTGACATTTGAGACTTTGGGGCAAAGTCCAAGCCCCCCCGACGAATCGAACCCCAAATCCTTCATCGTAAACCCTAAACCCTTAACTCGTCCGAGCGCCTGTGCTGCATCACTCCAGAGTCACAACCTTGAGGGCAGCTGCATGCCTCCGAGCAGACTGGTAATCACGCGGGTTTAAAGTTCAGAATTTAGGTAACCATTTCTTCATGGCGTGAAACCGCAAAGCTGCAAAACCTCGACTCATTTGACACGATAGGAAAATCCGTAAGAACCTATATTGGCCCCATGTAAACCTTAAGCCCCAAAGCCACGAAACCCCAAGGCACCAAAGCCTCGATCTTTTCATAAACCCTACACCTAAAAGCCCCAAAAAACAAAACCCACACGAAACCCGAAATCTCAACAGCTGTAAAGAGCATCCTAAACAAACACCACAAACAAATTCAACGAAGCCCGAGAGTCCAGGAGCCCTCAAGGACGACAACAACCAAAGCTAAAAAATCCAACATCTCTGAACTATGCAAAAAGCTGCAAAAGTGATTTGGGTGTGCTTTTTGTCTGGGGCCCATTCCTGTGGACCGCGAAAAAATCAGGCCCCCATATCAAACAGAAGAATACAAGGTAGAATAATCCAATAATTTGTTGTTTACACACCATAGATATGCTCGCCCAGCCGCGAGGGTGTGGCAAACTTGTTATTGCGGCACAAAAACTTAAAACACCTAATGTGCTTTTGTGTTTTTTGTGTTTTATTCTGTGATATTTAACCACATTCCCCTCACAAAAAATGAGATAATTTCTTTTACGAGTATACGCGTGGGCCATCTTTTTATTACCGCTGCGTGCGAAGCCTCCGATCGCGTGGTCACCGACTGTACCTGCTCTCCACTTTGCGTTTATGCCGCTTACAATGCCGAACTCAGTCATCATGTAAATGTGCCCGGATAAAGCCCGGCCTTACCATTCACCTTCACCTCTTCTTCTTCTCACCACGTTGCAATGCACCAGCCTCGGGAGCTTTTGGTAGACAGGAGAGCCATCGCTGTCCAGAACAACCCGCCGTTTCAACGGTGAGGAAGGAGATGCTGCGGCCGAGATTGCGCGGCCGGCCATCTGCTTGCGCTCGCCTTCCAGGCTGCCGCTCGGCCCAGGTGCCGGTTCGGTCCACTTGGCCGGTTGTAAACCAAATAGCTTCAAGGATGGGGGCCGGCCACCCGCAACCAATCCTCCCCATTGCTCCCACTCTGTTTTCTCGCCGCTTGGGGCTGTGTCGTCTTTAAGTTTTTCACAAACCAACTTCGTCCACTTCAACGTCCTCCCACTTGCCTCCGCACTGGATGTCCCTCTCTTTCAACTGAACATACAAGTCCGAACGATGTTAACATTTGTGTTAACCGCTCAACCGTTTTGGAACTTGTGGCTCCCGCACGCCTTTATCGGTTTGACATATGACTGTTTGCCCAAATGCCATGACCGCACCGAGGACACTGATGAACACACCAGTTTGGAAGGATCTTGTCTTTTGTAAGCTGTTTGATGAGATTGCCCCAGTCGTTGACAAGAGCGTGTGTACTGAAAACCCGACCGATCAAGATGGCCTCTGTTCTCGGTCGTCAATACTGTGGCGTACATACCGCACCTTCACACACTGCTTCATTGCTAGATTCTGTACTCGGTGTTTCCACGTTTCGGGGAACGGAATGACGGCGATTTCACCGCATTTTTCATGCTTTTTGGCATATGGCCAAAACCAAAACCTGTGAACGAGCGAACAAGTCCTAGCTTGCTAAGTGGTAGAGCCTTTCGACAAATCGACAGAGCGAACATAACGAGTATTGCACGCCGTATTTTATAAACGATGACCGTTCAAACTTTCAGCAGTCTGGATTTTTCACGCTCGTGTCCATTATCGGGGATTGTGCAAAACTAACGGGGCTTTCTGGCTGCGTGCCATGTCTCGGAGAATGTCTCGAGAGGCTCAGCACATACAAGGCAACATATACCTGTAACGCTTAAAGGACAACATGACATGTATTTTGCTCCCGGCTTCCGTATCCCCACATTGTGCATTGGCATGCTTATCAAAGATGTTCTTCTAATCTTCCTCAAGATCCATTCCATCTTAGGTTTCGTTTTCTGCCACTGAAATCAGGATTTGGTGGCCCCGTGTTAGGAAAGCTTCCCGGACTGTGCGGTGATGGCGGTGCCCGTGACGACACCTGCTGCTCATTCAGCAGAATAGCCTACTGTTTCGAGCTTGTCCTAATAGACACATTTGTAGCATGTTGTATCATGTGGCACATGTGAACATAGAAGCTTTAAAAAGAAACAAATATTAAATAGTGCCTCGGCGATCTCATGAGGCTTGGAAACTGATGCTGAGGACATGTTCATGCTGGACACTGCGCGCTTGAGTGCAACGGGCTCCTGTGCCATACTTTGCGAATAAAAACTACTAGGAAGGGTAAATAAAAGTTGCCGGAGCAAGCCGTTACGACCCTCAAAAGACCTCAATCCAACCACTATTATCTTCCGGATCGGCGTGCCACTGCGGATGGCGTTGGTTTTGGGGCCAGCAGGAGAATAAGCTGGGATTGCCCCCGCCCCCCCTCCAGGGCAGCATCATCAGCATCAACCGGGTTTCGGTGCCGGTGATAAAACCAAAACGTGGTCCAGACCGGAAGAATCGTGGATAGTGCGGGATGAGAAACATGGGCTCCGTGTTGCCCCAAGATTTAAGAACCCCTGCGGTCATATATCCTGCAATACACAGCAATACCAACCAAACCATAACCGCACCACAAAACCTTGGTTCAACTTTTCCAGTTTGCATTGACACTTATTCTGCATGTACCTCAAAGCATACGGAGAATAGTCCAGCGAGCGTCCATAACGGCTCACACCGCGTGGCTCCTGAAACAGTCCAACATGTGGGGGCACAACCGGCACTCCAACAGGAGTGGCAGGCGTCGACGGACCAACATTTGTTGAAGAGGATGACGCACAGGGTTGGATGTGACCGGCCTCGTCGGCATCACACATGCATGTCGCATAGGCCCTGCACTTGTTACAATCTCGGCCTCGCCGCCGCCTCCTACTGATTGGCAAAGACACATTTGAGACAGTACCGGTTCTTGCTCTTTTTGAATTTGTGCCAGCCAGCCGCACGAGCAACCCACGTTTCGTTGCATCTTTGCCGCATTGCAGCGCGTCCAAAAAAACGATCGCATTGGCAGCACGCCGTTGCCATGGCTGCGCTCTGGATGAACCTATGCTCTGTGCTTCACATGCGCTTCCTGGGTTTGTTGCCATCACGATCCCCTGACGCCTGCTTCTGTGCATCAACCGGTCTCATGCGCACAATCCGAAAAACTCTTACATGGCCCCTGGCATCAGTGACCACTTACGAAAAAATGAATGTGTGTGTGTGTGTCTAAACATATTTATATGTATGTATACATATTAGTATACCTACAAAGAACCCAAAGGCAAACATGATCAGCAACCGTATACAGCCCTCATACCCCAAAGCCCGACACTATTCAACCCCAAAAAATGGGGTTTAGGGATCTGGTTCGGGGTTTAGGGTGTTTTAGGGCTTTGAAGCTTGGGATTTGGGATTTAGGGCTTTCAGGTTGGGGATTTGGGATTTTAGGGCTTTGAGGTTTAGGATTCGGGTTTTGGGGTTTAGCGGTTTAGAATGGCATCTGAGGCTTTTTCAACCAATTAATCACTGATTTTGGGGGTTGTTGTCCACCTTTTCAAGTCAGATTTGGGCTGTAGGGCTTGAAAGAATCTGCCCCTTGGCCTGGGTGGTACACTGCGGGATCCCAGCCACGCTGCCTGGGAGGCGTCAGGGGCTATGGGGTGCTACCACGGTTGCAGAAAGGGCTTCGGAAGGCTTCAACAGGGTGTTGTCGGGCTTTCACAGGGTGTTGTGATGGGCTAGACATACGGTTGATGACATAAATCCTGCATTACCTTCATGGCACTAGACTTGGAGTTATGGTCTATTCCTTATTATGGGTAATGCAGGATTTATATCATCAACCGTAGGTAGCCTAGTTAGGATTGCCCAGCTTACGACTCCAGACATGGTCGGAGTTTAGAGCTCAGGGTCGGGTGGGTTGACCCGGAGAGCCCAATACCCCTTAATTAAGGAATATAGCTTAAATCATAATATGAAGCCCTATATAATTTAAGGGGTATTGGGCTCTCTGGGGATGCGTTTGTAGTTTTAGGGTGTGGCCGTTAGGGCTAAGGGTTCTTTAAGTTCGAGGATTCTTGCTTCTGGTGTTTGAATTGTAGGTTTTATCTTCTTGTTAGGGTTTGTGGCAAGGGGTTTAGTAAGCGTAAGGGTCTTTCATTGAAGGCTAGGGGTTTGGGGCTTATGGAATCTTTTTTTTTTGGAATCTAGGGGGTAGACTTCGTAATGAACTTTGCCTGCAGAGATACCAAAACAGTGATGCAGCATCACGACGACCAAGGCCACCAAGGCCACCACGGCCACCAGGACCACCTCCACGACAACTGCAACCAGGACGACCACCACCACGAGGGGACGACGAGAAGACCACCAAGGAAGAGACCACCAGGACTGAGCAGGGGACCACCGGGATACTATAGGGGCCTAAATAATTACCTATACTATTTTGGTGTTCCTTACTATATTTATACTATCGGGGCCTAAAAGAATTACCTACATTATTTTGGTTTTCCTTATTATAACTATAGTATAATGGACCCCAAAACCAAAATTCTAGTTATTAAGGCCCCTATATGATACCAGGAGCACTGCCAAAATTTTCCCCCAAGTACTGGCGGAATTCAGACGCACGGCGAACATGCTCTCCCCAACATGTTGGCGGTATTGAGGAGGACGGTGAAAATCAGGCGGGATTCAGAGATTTCGCGGCCAAACGATGGCCAACGTTATGGGAACTACAATGAGATCTGGCTTTCGGGGGGACGCGTTTACGCTTAACGACAACACCCCATGTATGCACCACACCTTTTGGGTAAGACGAACAAGATAGCCTGCGTTAGTAAATCAGACGAATGGCAGAAAATCCCACACAAGAGCTCCCATGCCCAGCCGTTGCAAAAAGCGGGTGCGAGAGCGAGCAAGAGAGACGGCGAGAGACAGAGAGAGACAGAGAGAGACAGATACAGAGACAGAGAGTCAGAGAGAGACTAAGAGAGACAGAGAGAGGGAGCCCGAGCGAGCGAAGCCTTCGGGAATAGTATTACATTACTATGTATCCAACCAACCCCAAAAGTATCCCAACTGGACCATTCAACAACAAAGCCCGACTCCTGGACCTCGCGGTTGCGGCTGCTATGACGACAGCGATACAACAGTATGGGGGGGGTTAGGGTTTAGGCTTTACGGCTTAGGAATGACCATGCTTTGCTGCTGAGTTGCAGAAGCAGGACTCGGAAACGTCAAGTACTGCTGGTGCCTGCACGGGTCATGCGGGTTGACAACAGCAACCGAGATATGGAAAACACGATATTCGTGCCAATTTTCAACCTGCATTTCTGTCACCCTGTCTCTGGCTCTCTCTCGCTCTCTCTCTCTCTCTCTCATCCTTTCTCTCTCTCTCTCTCTCTCTCTCTGTCTCTGTCTCAATCTGTCTCTCTGACGAGGGAAATTAACCGGCAGATTATGTCCCTCCCTCTCTCTCTCTCTCTCGCTCGGCAGGCGTGTGTATGCGTGTTTATGGTATACCTTCGTTTGTGTGTATTACGTATATGTATGTGTATGTATGTAGGTAGGTATGTATGTGTATGTATGCATGTGTATGTATGCATGTGTATGTATGCATGTGTACGTATGTATGTATGTATGTATGTACAAAATGTGCATACATATATATATATATATGTATGTATGTATGTATGTATATATGTACACTACATGTTTGTTTGTATGTATATGTATACGTATATGTATATGCATGCACCCATACATGGAAACAAACACTGGGGCAAGCATGCCAATAAAGCAACAGAGAAGAAAGGTGCAACTAGGTATATATGTATATACAAATATACATATATGATCATGTGTATATATATACAGACACATAGACAAGAAACCTCCTGCAGCCCAAAGACGTACTGTACAGCTTCAAAAACTTCCTGATCATGTCGTTGCGTTCCTTCCTTCCTTCCCCACTCTCCTGGTTCCTTCCTGCCTTCCTTCGTTTTTGCTCCGCCTAGCTCTTTCTCGCTCTCTCTCTCTCTCTCTCTTTCTCTTCCTCTCCTTTGCTAGCTCGTTCTCGCAGTATTTTTTCAAAGCACATGGTATTCGCGTAAAGAAATAACTCTTTAGAGATTTCAGCGGCACGATCCTGGTACATATTCACGATCTATCATGATTCATTCTGTTGTCTTGGGCTCGAAAGGGGTGTCCGCCGAAAACCTGGGAAAATGTACCGCAGTGCCTCAATGCCGGGGTCTTTAATGATTCGCAAAGGGGTTGTTGCAATGGTAGCTTATGTTCCTTCATATAGACGGATTATAAAATAATCGTCCTGCTATATGAATAATAATGGCTGCACAGAGGACAGTATGACTAACTTTTCAGACCTGACAGTATCTTGTGGCAAGCCTGAAGGTCTCGGTTTACCAATCAAGACCCAGGTTTCCTTCGCAAGCCATCGAAGACATGCACAACTACGGTTTAGGGTTTCAGGGGTTTGGGGTTTAGGGCTTAGGGGAAAGACAGTACTAAATGTCCCTAAACTCCAAACCCTAACCCTGCCTAAACCCTAAACCCTAAACCCAACCCTGGGCCCTGATATATTCGGGGCTACTGCAGCGGCCACAGAACAGCATGGGCATGAAGTCTCGCCTTCGGTCGGCAGCCAGACGGGTGTGGCCCCAAATTCCTCCAAGCTTCGTTTGCTCAGTATCAGTGCATACCTGGTGATAACGTTAATCGAAACCCGGACTCAAAAGCCAGGATAGCTGTAGAAAAGACTTCGGAATATTGAAATCTAGAAGTAGGAAACAAAAATGAAAGACATCGGAGGAGATAGGAAACAAACACTGGAGAACCATGTGGAATACCTAGGAGAAAACTATGGAAACAAACGTAACAAACATAGAAGAAAGCTGTGAAATTTTGGGAAAAAGACAAAACCTTGGAACAAATCGCAGGAACTCTGTAGTTAGAACACCAAGGAATAACACCAACAAAAGGAAGGTAGTCGAAATTCAGTGGCGTTACTTTGTTCTCTGCTTTCTTAGAAAGTAAGAGAAACATGTAGAGAGAGGATGAGAAAAATGAGAGAAAACTAGTGTGGAAAAACGTCAGACACACCCCTCAACCCCAAACCCTAAGCCCTAAACCCTATAAACCCTAAACCTACAAGCCCAAAACCCCCAAACACGAAACCACTAAACCCAAACGGCCCTAAGCCCTAAAACCCTCCAAGACTCCAAAGCTTTAAACTCTGGGCCCTAAACCCCAAACTCTGACTCCTAAAACGGTTTTAGGGTTTGGGGTTTGGGGTTTAGGGTTAGGGTTTAGGGTTTAGGGTCTGGGGTTTGGGGTTTAGGGTTAGGGTTTAGGGTTTAGGGTTTGGGGTTTGGGGTTTGGGGTTTAGGGTTTGGGGTTGGGGTTGGGGTTTAGAATTTAGGGTGGGTCCCTAGAACTCAAGCGGAGGGGCTTAAATCGCGATTTTCGAAAGAGAACCCTAAGCTGGAAATAAGGCGGGGTATTAAACCATGACAATAAGCCTCTATAGTTTGAGGATTGTTGAGGGATATTGGGCTGGCTCTCTGGGCATCTGACAACCCAGAGAATCCAAAAAAGCTCAAATCAGTACCTAGTGCCTCTCAGATCTCACGGTGCCACACCACGCACAATGCATCAGAGATCTCGAAGTCAACACCCCAATTTGCAACCATATTGCCAACGCTTACCCAATATGCCTTCCACAATTCTAACTTCTACCAAGACATACCATACCAAAAACCAGCATCCCTGTGCGCAATCGCTATAGCACCCCGTGTGAAACCCTAGACCTTAAATCGTAGAATCCTAAACCTTAAGCCGTAAAACCCCAATCCTTAAACCCAAGAGCCCTAAACCTCAAACCTTAGAACCCTAACCCTTAAACGCTTATATCCCAAACCTTACAGATCCCTTAAGGAACCCGTTAAGGAACCCTCTATGGATACCTTGAGGAACCCTGAAAGGAGCCTTCTGAGAGAAGCATCCTCGCCTGCGAGCTGCGGCTGTCTGGGTCGATTTTCGGGTTCTACTACAGGAACCTGATTAGGAAACCTTGGCCTACGGGTTCCTTTAAAGGGGTCCATAAGGGTTACTATAAGGGATCTATAAGGGTACTATAGTCATGTAGGAACCTGATTAAGAAACCTTGGGCCTTTATTGAGTTCCTTATATGAATCCTACTATTTGGGGGGTTGTAGGCCGAGGGTTTCTTGATCAGGTTCCTACATTACTCCCTAAACCCTAAACCCTAAACCCCTAAACCCTAAACCCTAAACCCCTAAACCCCTAAACCCTAAACCCTAAACCCCTAAACCCTAAACCCTAAACCCCTAAACCCCTAAACCCTAAACCCTAAACCCCTAAACCCTAAACCCTAAACCCCTAAACCCCTAAACCCTAAACCCTAAACCCCTAAACCCTAAACCCTAAACCCCTAAACCCTAAACCCTCAGGTTCCTACATTAGGCCTTGGGAGTTCTGGGGTTCATGGGTTCTTTAAGGGTTCCCTTAAGGGGTTTCGGCTTCCTTTAAGGGTTCCTTTAGGGGTTCCTGTAAGGGTCCTTTAGGGCTTCTAAAGGGGTTTTAGGGTTCTGCGGTTCAGAGTCCTATAGGGTCCAAGGTTCTAGGTATGTAGGTTCTTTTTTTGAGCTCCGTTTTCCCACCGGGTTTAAGGTTCTGGGGTTTGGGGGTCCAGGGTTTAGGTTTCTGGGCTGAAGGGTACTAGGATTTAGGATTCTGACGTTCTGGGTTCTAGGATTTCGGGCTCTAGGGCTCCAGGTTCTAGGGTTTAGTGTATCGGGTTTAGGGTTCCATGTTCTAGGGTTTAGGGTTACAGTTTAGGGCCCAACGGTTGCAAGGGTTTCGGCTTTAGTTCTTGGTTCTTCAGTGGATCGTTTAGTTCGCTTCCTCTCTTTTGCTTTGTCTCACTCGCTCTTTGTGTCGCCTTCTCTCACTCTGACTCATTCCTTCATACTCTGTCTATCGCTCTCGTCCTCTCTCCCTCTCTCTCTCTCTCTCTCGCTCTCTCTCTCTCTCTCTGCGTTCAAACATATATTCTCTGTGTAACCTCGGCTCTCACATCGGAACGTCATCCTCTCAAGCCCTGTCTTCATCCCCGTCTGCCTGCGGAGATTTTTGTAGACCCCAACAAAGACTTCTTCAAAGAGGCTCAAACTCAGTGCCGACCTCGGGTTCAGGGTTTAGGGCTTTAGGCAGCTCCAAAATTCAAACTCTGGACCCTACTAGATCTCAAAAGAGACTCGAAGTGAGATCCCTCCCTCAGGGTTTAACATCTTGAACCCTCACAAACTTTCACCCTGAACCTTGGGCTTAGGGTTTAAGGTTTTCAAATCTTGAACCCTCAAACTTTCACCCTGAACCCTGGGTTTAGGGCCGAAAAGCCACGCACACTTCGAAGCCTTCGTCGCGGAAGGCGCATGCCAAGGCCAGAGAACAGACAGCAAGCCGAGACCACATGGCCGGTGCTAACCTAGGGTCCTTAATGATTAGAATAGGGTTTTGGGGTATGTTATACTATAAGTATAAGGAACCCCCAAAATAGTATAGGTAGTTATTTAGGCCCCCATATTAACGTGTCTCATAGGGTCTGGGCTTTAGGGTTAGGATTTAGGTTTAGGCTTTGGAAGGTCTGGGCTTTAGGATTTTGGGTTTAGGTTTAGGGGTTTAGGGGGGAATCTGTTCTAGTGGAGTTAAGAGAAAAATAGTCGGTACCCCAGACTGTAAAGCGAGCAATCCAGAAACTCCAATTCCCTACATAATTAAGGGGTTTTTACATTCTACACAGGGCTTTGGGTTTAAGGTTTGGAGTTTAGGTATTGCGAGTGAATTTTTGCGAGTTTTTCAGGAAGATGTCTGAAATTATTGGTGCAGAGCATGTTTGTCTAGACATGTACAACGAGTTGGCAGACCACCCTCCGGCACTCCGGGCGCTCAGTCAGGCTCCAAGCTACAAAACAACTAAGCCCAATGCAAAATATGCAGTTCAGAGCTCAGGGTTTCGGGTTTGGGGTCTAGGGCTATAGAAAAAGAGACCTATACACGTCAAACGAAACGAAAACAAAAAACAGTATCCTTAAACCCAAGACCCTAAACCCTAAATCCTAAACCCAAAACCCTAAACCCTGAGAGATCTAAAAATCTCGAGCCCCGAGCGCCCGGAGACCGGCTCGAGCTGAAAACGCGTGCGTTTCGGCGTTGCTGGCTGGGGTTCCAGGGTTCAGGGGTTTAGGGTTTGGGGTTCCGGGCTTAGGGGTTTAACTGTCAGGTTATCTTTGGGTCGCTTGGGGTATTGAGACACCCTCGACAAGAAATCAGAAATACGGCTTCCACAGACACCTAAAACCTGATCTCCAAGGTGTATGATTGTTT
Source organism: Symbiodinium sp. clade A Y106 (assembly GCA_003297005.1). Taxonomy (NCBI): domain Eukaryota; class Dinophyceae; order Suessiales; family Symbiodiniaceae; genus Symbiodinium; species Symbiodinium sp. clade A. Next base: position 35,185 of record BGNK01001910.1, on the reverse strand, counting down.
AGAGCTTGGGGTCATCAGTTCCTCGTTACCAGATTTAGTCCAAAAATTAGATGCGATGTTCTGCGGCAGGACGAGGAGCAGGAGGAGGAGGAGGACGACGAGGAGGAGGACGAGGAGGAGGGAGAAGCGTTGATAGTCATGCGATTGTCATTGACATCTTTGCTACTGCCAGTCATACTCTTCATAGATTCGGAGCTGTGAACCTGATTCTGACTGGCTGCTGCTTGTACTACTCGTACTGTTGCTCTTCCCACCAGGCTCGTTTGTGTTCGCACTATAGGCATGCCTGTGACGTATCACAGTCTGTGATCTTTAAAACTCCGGGGACTCTCTTGAAGGTCATGTGTGGGGCCAGCTGCCGTACCAACTTTCTGCAACCATGATGCCAAACTTTAGGGTTTAGGGTTTAGGGAGCAGCTAAACCCTACACCCTAAACCCTCAACCCTACACCCTAAACCCGAAACCCCTAAACCCTGTAAACCGGAACCAGAAATCCTGATCTTGCGCTGCTTCCGTGGGCCCGCCTTTGGGGTTCATGGTCTGCGGGCGAAGGCCTCTCACAGCTTATGAAAGAGGAGTCGGTTTCGAGTTTAGGGTTTAGGGGTTTAGGGTTTAGGGTTTAGGGGTATAGGGTTTAGGCTTTAGGGTTCAGGGGTTTAGGGCTTAGAGTTTAGGGTTTGGGGTTTTGGGGTTTAGGCTCTGGCAGGGGCTGGGAAAGGGTTGGACCCAAAACTTAAGTTCAGGTGGCAGGAGCGAAGTCATGTAAGGCGGCTTGGGTGCATGGAAAACTAAAGCTAGAACAGAGGGCCTGAAGCCGAACCTAAATGAAAACCTACGTTCCAAACTTCGAACACCGCAAAACCCTGAAACCTTACCAGACCCTATCACTTTGAAGCTCAACCCATCAATCCCGAATTCCCGGAGCCTCAAACCCTTAACTTTTAAGCCAGCTACCCCCTACTACGAACCCTAAACCCCACCCGAAACCCCTAAACCCTAAACCCTAAATCCTAAACCCTAAACCCTAAATCCTAAGTCCTAAACCCTAAACCCCTACAACCCCCCTTGCTTGAACCCGCGGGCTTCGTCGTACTCCTGCCCGAAACTCCACCACCATGGGTTTCCCAGAGAGCCCACTACCCCTTGAGTAAGGAATATAGCCTAAGGACCTGTTAAGTAAGGAATATAGCCTAAGGCCTAAGGGTTCGTTAAAGGGCTCCTTAAAGGGATCTACAGGGGTTCTATTAGGGAATTAAGGAATTTAGCTTAAATCATGATATGAAGCCCTATATAAGTTAAGCCATATTCCTAATTAAGGGGTATTGGGCTCTCTGGGTTTGGGGGCTTTCAGGTTTGGGGCTTGGGGCGTTAAGGCTTAGGAAAATCTGTACACTAAGCGCTAAACCCTAAACCCTAGACCCAACTCCAAAAGCCAAGGTTTAAGCTTTCTGGCTTGGCGGGTTTAGGATTCATGGCTCGGGTATGTTTAGCAGATGGTTCTGCCCTCGGGCAAGCATAATCCAGAGCTTGCGCACGAGGCTTGAGGCTTTGATTGTACACAGATGAACGGTTCAGAACTTTGAAGTGACTAGGTACAGATGGGTACAGTATGTAGATGGTACGCGGTTTCAAACGGCCTAGGCTGAAGGGGGGCAGCACGCCCGAGCCGTCTCTTGCTTCCACCGCTGCAAGCACGAAGTCAAGACTTCAGTGCTTTGCCGCAAGTCTGCGCGGACCCCCAGACGGAGCATCTTGCAAGCTCAAACTGCCAAGCTCCAGCACTCTGCCTCGGGAACAACCCACGCCGCATGGCCCCGGCCAAGTGGAGCATCATAAGCACAGGGAGCCTCATAGAGGCATGGAGGACTCCAGTATCGCAAGAAGTGTCAACCCAGATTCCAGTGACCTCGATCGGGGCCCTGACACCCGAACCCAAACACCCAGCCCGGCGACCCAAGAACCTGTGCCAATCTCTGAAAAGCACATCGTCTGCAACCCGGGATTGGGCATCAGCCCCTCGACCTTCACCCTCATCTCCTAAACACCCTAAACCCTAAACCCCAAACCCTACCCCCTAAACCCCCGAATGTCGATTCAAACCTCTCTGTTTGCCGACCTCCGAGAGGCGATTCAAAGCTCGGAGGCTTCAGGAAGTTCACGAGCACCGTCTTCCGATCCTCGCAAAAACGAGCTTCGGGGTTGGGGGTTTAGGGTTTAGGGTGTGGGATCTAGGGACTTGGGGTCTAGGGCGTCGAGTTTTGTGGTTGAAAGGGTTTTGGTGTCTGGTTTCGGAGGGGCCCCAGAGGATCACGGGTTTAGGGTTTAGGGGTTTAGGGTTTAGGGTTTAGGGTTTGGGGCCGAGGGAACCGATGTTTACTGGGGTTCAGAGTTTCGAAGCCCTAAACTTAAGGCTTGGAGCTGTTGGCCAGACACCAAATCTTGCAAATAAGTATGTTTGGGGAAACAATAGGAATTAAATAGGAACCTCGGATTTCTAAGAATCTAAGAATAGGAAGTAAATAGGAAAGAAATAGGATCCTCGGCGAGCACCGACGTTCAGGTGTATCGTTGATGCAGCTTTCTGGGCAACAGAACTGGGGAGGGCTGTTGTACTGAGTGTGATAGGATGGCAGGGCGTAGCCGGGCGTAGCATGGTGCATCAAACCTGAAGCCGATCCATCACAAAATGTCAAGACGAAGAACTGTGACATGGGAAACTGCTACTACAGCTGCTGTGTGGCAGCCACACAGCTGACCCCAGAAGTAAGCAACAAGCCGCCTGGCACAGGGCTAAACCATGTTAAAGTGCTGTAGTGTTACTTCAATCGACGCTTGAGCCTGTCCGGGCAGCAGCGCAGCACAGGGGCGGCGAAAGTGAAAAGGGCCCTTGTGGCGTGGGTGTTGAAGCTCACCGAGAAAGCACTGGATGGACATCCTTCTGCAACACGGTGCCTTCTTGCACCTTTCTAGCAAAGCGTCTCCCAAGTCATCCGGCTCCATGATGCTTGCGGGGCCTAAACCCTACACCCTCGAGCATACAGATTTGCAGGGCTTCTGCCAACACGTAGGAGTTTAGGGCTTTACAGTTTTCGGTTTAGGATGGGGGCTTTAGGGCTGAGGAGCGCAGCCTCATAAAGTGCAACTGAAGTTCACAACCTCCCGTAGACTTGTGAGTTACAAGTACCCCAAAGCCGATGTACCCAGAGATTCAATTACTCGTCAATTGAGGAAGATATCTTGAATACTATAGGGGGCCTGATGTCATGATTTAACGGATATTACTTAATTAAGGGGCCCGTCCCTCTGGCTCTGCATTAACTCCAAAGCCTTAAACGTTAAAACCCTGAAACCTGAAGCCATGAACCAAAGAAGCGCCAAACAGAAACCCTAAGCCCTGACCCGAACCCCTACGCCGCCTGAGCCCCTAAAGAACCCTTATGAAACCCTATAGAACTCCAAAAGGAGCCCGAGAACCAAACTTTAAAGGAAGCCTGGAACCCTGAACCCCTGAACCCCTGAAACCCTGACTCTGAACCCTAAACCCTGAAAGAACTCGTAGAGAACCGTATAGAACCGCGAATGGAACCATGAACACCCCCGCAAAGAAAAAACCCACACTCTCCTAAATAACCATAAAACTTTAAAAACCCTTAAAAACCCTAAACCCACCAAACCCTAACATAACCCCTCATAACCCACCAAAACTTACAACCCTCACCCCGCCCTCCCTTCCTCCCGTCCTTCTCTTCGATCGGCTCAGCCGGCTGCCTGCGCCAAGTTGCACTGGCAGGGTTTCGGGGTCCAGGGTTTCAGGGTCCAGGCTTCGGGGTTTAGGGGTTTAGGGGTTTAGGGTTTAGGGTTTAGGGTTCAGGGTCTAGGGTTTCAGGGTCTGGCAGTTTTGGGGCTTTCATGTTTTCTGTTCAAGTGTAGTGGCCCTTTCTCCGCGCACGCAGCTCTAGGTCCTAGCGTTTTAGGGTCTAGGGTTTTGGGGTTTAGGGACAATGGACGCCAGAATGGCATGAATGTCTGACTTCTGCTGTAGCGGCTTAACAGGGCTTAACCAAGCGATCATTGTTCAAGTGCTGCACGGTCCCCTCACAGAGAGGCTCACGAGCCGGGAAGGGTCCTAGACCAAAGTGCTCCAAAGGACTTGGTGAAGCTGACCTCCGACGACAAAAGGCGGTGGCGGGAGAACAGATGCCGTCGATGCAGCCCTGGATGATCAGTCTGCGCCGCTGAAGACCGCTCCTGCTGCTGTCTCCTCCCCTCTTTCCTTGCTCTTCAGAGCGCTCTTCGACATGGTAGTTTAGGGTCTGTTTGGAATTGAGGGGTGAGGGAGTGTGGGGAGCAGGGCATAGGAAGCGTAGTGTTCAGAGCTGAGGGCTGGAGTAGGGAGATCAGATCCTTGTCGTAAGTGCACCTGCTTTTGGCGTTATTGCCACCACGGTTGTGGCCGTCACTGGTCATCGTCGTGCCTAAATACGCAACATTAATGTCTCTGAGCCATACATGACCTGCGTGCCTAGGCAGCCAAGATCTGACATGTGTTTTGTCACTGTCAACGGAGATGTCAACCCTAAACCCTAAACCCAAGACACCCTCAAAGCACCAGCACCACCAGGAATTCCAGGTTCAATGAACCTTTCTCGGCGTGCCGTCACCCTTTTGACACAGACTTGTACATGCCCGCCGGGAACTCAGAGCTAAACCCTAACCCCTCTTGGCTCGCATCACACGAATGATTCATCATTGTACGGATTGTGTGATTTCTAGATGCAGCTTGCATGGGATGTGGTTGTGAAGACGAGTGCTGTACCACCCGAAAAAACCGCATGCAGCAGTTGTCAAAACTGATAGAGCAATGCTCAAGCCCTTCTAACAGAGAATTCCTAAAGAGCTTCAAAAGCCCCCCTGAAAGCTCCGAGAAGAACCATTCAAAACAAACCTTATAAATTATAAACACCCTCTAAGGGGTCTTTCAAGGGTTCCTTTAGGGGTTCCCTTTCAGGGTTCCCTCTAAGTTTGCAGAGGCTTTATCGTGCTTTGTTTTGTCAGCCTCGGGTCCGCCCAGCACCGATACTGCGTGACCTGCCGCGGCACGGACTCTACAGTAATGACCCTAAACCCTCAACAAAACCCTACTCTGCATGTGGCCAGATCCTTCGTAAGGGTTGCATACGGGTTGCATAAGCGTCCGGGTCTGGTAAAGAGTGGCGTAAGGGCTTTGCAGGGTGTTGTAGTATGGGTTTCATGACAGGTTTCTAAAAAATTTCCGGAGGCTGCCGTCTTCTGAAGGATTAAAAGCTCCTTTGCGAGGGTTCAACGGCAGTTCTCACAAGGGGACTTCCTCAAGGGAGTTAGTCTTGGGATACAAATGCCCTTAAGTCAACTTTAAGGTTTAGGGTTTAGGAACTTATCCTACATATGGGTAGTTGTCAAAATAGGGGTCCCTTTTTGGGTACCCTAAATAATAGGTGCCGTATTATAGTAGGGACCCCAAAAAGGACCATAATTTTGACAACCACTCATATACTTGCACTTACAGCCTACTTTTTCTGATCCGTAAAGTGGGCGGACGAATGTGGGGTTCATGCGTTTCTCAGCAAAGCAACTCTCCCGTGACATGGGTGACGTCTGAACCCCCCCTGAAAGCTGAACTTCTGGCCTCCTTATTATAGTTGATATAGAAACGAAAGAAGCTAAAGTCCCATGAGCCTATCAGAAGAACGCCAAGTTGAATAAGGACTGAGTCTTGGCACCCTAAGCCGCAGACCCTAGGCCCTAGGCCCTAGACCTTGAACCCGCAACCCTACACCATCCCAAAATCCTCAAACCCGAACCCAAAGCACCTTAAACTCAAAGTACTCCAAAATCCTGAACCCCAAAAAATCCGAAATCCTAGAGCCCCAAGCCTTAGCCTATATACCAACACCTCGAGCCAAGTCAACAGCCATGTTGAAATCTCCTCCAAACCCAGACCCCGAATGGCAGGGCCTAAATCATTAGAAGTGGTATTCCCTTGTACCCCCTTGTCTACTTTACTGTGGTAGAACATGTCCCAATTTCAATATCCTGTTTTAGCTATTAAACCCCTACCCCCGGTATTCCCTTGTAGCCCCTTGTTTACTTTCCTACGCTAGAATATACCCCAATATCAATATCCTAGTTTAACTATTAAACCCCTACCCCCAACCTGCGACCCTCGGGTTGACGATTTGGGAAACGGCTTAGAGTTCAGGCTTCCCCCCGCATCCCAGGCCTTTCAGCATCCTCTACATTCTAGACCCTGAACCCCAAGCCCAAAACCCTAAAAACCCGCTTTTTCTGCGACGGCACAAGCCAGGGGGGGGCGTTTTAACCTCTCCTTGCTCGGCGTGGCGGGGTGAAGCCGCGAAGCCAGGGAAACCAGATGTTCAATAGTAATGTAGGAACCTGATTAAGAAACCCTGGGCCTATAACCCCAAAATAGTAGGACTCATATAGGGAACCCTAATAAAGGCCCAAGGTTTCTTAATCAGGTTCCTACATTACTGCCAAACCCCAAGCTTGACACCACTACATGCAAGGAAAATAATGTTGCCCTGAACAAAGATGAAACAGAAGCTAAACCCAAAACCACAGTCTGAATCCTTAGGTTCCTGCCTCCATGGCCTGGCCTCGTATCTTCGTCCTGAGGGTGCTGCCGGTGTTCGGCAATACACCCCTGGATGATGCGTCGTCTTGGAGACGACTGCGTGCTTCATCCGGCCGTCTACATGAACCGGCTGTCTGGCACAGAGACCCTAAACCTTTAAAACCCTGACTCAAAAAACTTTACCGCCACAGCCCGAAGGAAGCCTGACGACGTCACTTACGTCGAATCTCGTCTAGCTTGCTGAAGTTGTTTGAAATGAACTCCGGAAGCTTTACAACCTATCTAAAGTTTCTAGATTCTAGACAACAACCTACATTGTCCATGTTGCAGCCCAAGCCAAAACATCAAACCCAGACCTCAACGTGTGCAATACGATCCCCTGGTAGTCCATATAATATGTACGACATGTACTGAACGGCCTCAATCGCATGAGAACTATGCAGGCCCCTTTCGGAGTTAAGCCACTGCTCCAAAACCCTAAACCCCTAAACCCCTAAACCCTAAGCCCTAAACCCTAAACCCTAAACCCCTAAACCCTAAACCCCTAAACCCTAAACACTAAACCCTAAAGCTGGAAGGCCGCTCTCAGGGCCCGCCGTGCACGGATCAGGCGCTCCGTGCGTTCTGCCATGCGCGCGGGAGTTGGAAGAGGCTCTTGTCTTTGGTTTAGGGTTTAGGGGTCTTTGGTTTAGGGTTTAGGGGTCTTTGGTTTAGGGTTTAGGGGTCTTTGGTATAGGGTTTAAGGGTTTAGTGGTTTAGGGTTTAGGGTTTAGGGTTTAGGGTTTGAGGTTTACGGTTTCGGGTTTTGGCTTTAGCTTTCGGCTTTCTTGGTCGATAAGCTACAGAAATATCAAAGGTAAATGTTCAGATGACTGGTAAACTGCAAGGAACCAAGAAGCTAAAAGGCTGGGTACTGGAGAACTATGTGCGGGCTAGTATGGCTTCAGGGTTTGCAGTGTCTGGGTTTGAACTATAAACTTGGGGGTAAGGGGGGTTTAAGGCTTAGGGTCTAAGCTGTGGGGCTCTATGCTTCAGGGTTTCAGGTTTTGGGTTTAGGCTTCTTCGGGCTTGGTTTGATGTAAAGGTTGCGAGCTCACGGCTTGACGATTTGGAGCTACAGGGTATGTTCGGGAAAATATCGAATGCAGCTTCAGCCCAAATTACCAAGCACATTCAGCGTTTCACTGCGGTTGGGGCTTCGATGCCCTCGACAAGCAACTTTTACGGCCTAACTACACGCACCCCCTGAAGTTTAGGAATTAGGGTTTGGGGTATAAGCCCTAAACCCCCCTTAAACCCAAGCACAGCCACCAAGTGTGTATCGGAGGAGGGCTCAGTTTTCGAAACCGACTTATAAACCATGACGACCAAACAATCAGGGCATCCCCTGAGGGACCCATATTATAGGGGCCCTATTACTTGGAATAGGGTTTTGGGGTATATTATAGTATACTTGTAGTAAGAAACCCCCAAATTAGTATAGGTAACAATTGAGGCCCCTATAGTAACAGTTCCCCTGAGGCTTCGGGTAGACCTTTCGGGCTTAATGCAGGCGCAAGGGTCGAGCATTAACCTTTTACGGCGGGAACGCAGGGTGCTTTGCGAAAGTAGAGTTCCTCTTGAGCTGGACCCTAAACCCTAGACCCGAAACCCTAATCTAGGGTGTAGGGTTTAGGGTGTAGGGCGGGGCTCGGGTGTCACAACGGCATCGTGAGGAACTCCGTAAAAGGACACCACCGCCAGCCGCTTGAAGCAATCGTTATTCCGAAGCTCGACAGCAGCGAGATGACGCGGTGCGAAGGAGTAAGCCTGCATCGGCACGCGGGAAACCAAGGCAGTGCGGGCCCAACCGGCCTCGCAAGGGGACACTGTGCGGTAAAGCCGCTTCTTTTGCCAAGATGACATAAAACTGAGGACCGAGGAAGGATTAAGATCGGCCAGCACATCAATTTCACGCAACCTCATATGGTCGTGAATGGAGGCCACAGCCACGCCCCCTCTCGACCTGCATTCAAGGTACTCAGGAATGGACCAATGGCTCACCCTTCAATGCCCTACGGCAGCCTGCCACGATCTTCTTTCTCAAAGACCTGTTCAACCCTCAACCATGCACCGGTCCTGTACTTTGTTTCTAGGGGAATGTATACATGTGAAGGCTTCGGAGGGGGTACTATCATAAGGGTTTCAAGTTTTATGCTGTTGTACAAGGACACCACCAGGGCTCGCAGCTGCAACGTGCTTCGTGTCCTTGTCTACCGCCGCTAGTAAAACCCAGGGATGCTTGCTGAAGCAGCGTGAAATTGAATGAAAAATAGATTCCCTAAACCTAACCCCTAAAATAAATGAAACCAAAGTTCAACCCCTCAACCCCAAACTCCACACCCCTTAGGGCGCGTGCTTAGTTCAACTTTGGGGCCAAGGGTCTACGAGCACCAATCCTAAAGCCTGGCGAAGTTATTAGTCAAGGGTTTTAGCTCAACATATCCAAGATAAACCAAATAAGACCAACAAGTTTAGAGTTCTCCCATTGGCTAAGTTGGGCTCTCTGGGCTTTCCAGAATCGGGGCATCGCGGTGCCTCTACCGAGACAGAAAACAATCCTGCGGAAGCAGCGATCTACCGGCGTGGTGGCTCCTGGGTTTAGAGTCTAGAGCTCAAGGCTGAGAATGTGGCATGGAGGTTTGGAGTTCGATTGGTGTATAGTTTGGGGTCTGACTGGGGGTTTGATGGGTTTTGAGTCTGCGCAGGTGATTTGGGTTCAGAGTTAGCAGGAACTTCGAACTCATAACCTGTTGATCACGGAATATTCCTTACGTTCTAGTAGGGGCCCTGAATAAGCCACCTCAAACATGGAATACGCATTCCCTAGTAAGGGGTGCTGTCCTTAGGGGTGTTGATGTTCCAGTGCAGAGCTTACCACGGCCATGATACTAGGCCAGCTCCTGCCTGCCGTAGCAGTGGTTTGGCTGATTGTGCGGCTTTCGGCAGGGTGCTTTCAATGTGCTGCTTGGCAATAGCTCAGTATGTTCCGACATGACTTCTTAGTGGCGGGCCCTAAGCCAGAAAGGGAGCTAGTGAGCTGTTGGCTAGAGCTCATACTTCTGCCAGCTCATCCGCTCCAACTTGAACCTCAACCCCAAGGCCTAAGCGCAAAATCCTAAACCCCAAGCCCTAAGCTACAAATCCTAAAGACCAGACCCCGACGCCAAACCCGACTGATCCCTACTAAGCCCAAGCCCCATTCCTGCGTTCTTGCCCAAGAAATCAATTAACAAATTCCCGGTTCTCGAAATTCCTATCCCTGGCAACTTCAGCTAAGAAACACCACGTCCAGCTTTACAAGCTTGTACATGTGGGCTCTGATTATGGCCCTAGAACCGAAACTACAGTGCTTGTGCAAATCAAACCCTACACACTAAGCCCGTAAGGTCTTGTTTGTATTTCTAAAACCCAGTTCATTTTGAAGTCCTCCCTCCTACCGGCCTCCCCCCTACCGCCCTTAAACCCTAAGCCCCAGAACCCTCTCAACCCCCTAATTAAACCCTAAACCCCCCCCCCTCCCCTCCCCCCCGCTCCTGGTTTCGGACCCCTCCTGGCCGAAGTCAAATTCCGGAGTAGCGGGGGCTAGAGCATCCGACAACGGTGTCTATAGTGTCTCTACAAAGGTTCTATAAAGGCTTCAATGTGAAAAAGGCTTCTGTCAAGGTTCTATCAAGGTGAGGGTTCTGCAAGGCTTTTAAAGAGTGCTAAAAGGGGTTTATTGTTTCTAAGGGGGTGAGAGAGATTTATGCGAGTTCGAGTCTTACGAGGCGCAACGCTAAGGAAACAAGCCTTCGGGTTCGGGGTTTGCGGTTGAATACAGAGTATGTCCTTCAGAGTATGTCGGAAGCAGCTCGATTTACCGGTCGCCTCCTGCCTCTTCGTAGCTGAAGCTTGCACGACAAAGAGATTCCCGTCAGACTTTGCAATGCTTCTCACCCGACACCCCAAAAAATAAAAGTTCGGCCGTGGGTTTTAGCACATCATCTCCGTCGCCCTCATCTTTTTCATCATCGCCACCGCTGCCGCCATCATAAGAAGAGGTGCACATCCGCCCCAGTTGGGGACTTAGGGGTGAGGGTGTTATAAGGGAGTTTCCGAAAATAGGGGGACCTTATTTGGGGGTCCTCATAATAAGGATCCTACTCTTTGGGGTACTATATTAGGGTCCCCTATTTTCGGAAACTCCCATAAAGATCATCTTCAAGACACGCCCGTCGCTCCCCGAACCGCAAACCCAAACTGAGGCATGCCCAGCCTATGTAAGGTTGAGGCCTTGGGTTTGGGGTTTAGAGTTTAAGGGGTCAGGGTTTCGGGTGGAGGGGTTTAGGGTCTTTAGTGTGCTTTTGGGGTGTGATGGCCGGCACATACTGTACCTGCATACCGAAACCGGCATAGAAGGGTTTAGGGTTGAGGGTTTACTGTTCAGGTCAAAAACACGCCGAAAGTGGCAGGACGTCGGCCCAGATCGTGGCAGCCTCACCGCAAGATCTCCGAAATTCCAGACCCTAAACCGGGTTCCGGTATTTGGCAGGATTGATCGGAACAAGGGTGCACGTTTCAAACCTTCCCTCGCTTACACCGATTTGACACCTTCAAGAATCTGCTCTCAGACCGATCGATTTCCAGTGGCACCCAACATGGGATCAAAGTCTAGAGCAACCTCGAAATTGAGATGAAGCAACCTCCAAGTTGGCATGAAGTGCAGCGTAATCTCGAATTTGCGGGCTTGGGTGTAAGATAGTGATCTTTCTCAATTGGTTTTGGATTGAGCGGTTTGAGGTTGCGGATCCCGGGAGAAGTTTGGGCCGATTGCGATGATGTTGAGGCCTCTCGAATGCCAAGCGTAGCAGCAGCAGCTGCTGCAGCAGGACGAGGAGGAGTAGTGGTAGTAGTTTTCCGAAGCGGTTGCTCGAGTAACGTGGTGTGAACAGATACCTAATGTGACGCTGAAAACATCCACAGCTAACATGATGCACCGAAACACTCGGGCATACTAAGATTCTACTATGCACACAAACAGGTAAAGCCTCTACGTGTTGCGCTAGTAAGATGCACCGAAAAAATCGGGTTTTGGCTTTAGGGTTTGCGGGGTCTGAAATCGAGTTTTAGTCCAACTCTGGCGAAGCGTGGACCCGATGATGCTCTAAAGTTAACCTGATGAGGCTTCTCATGACGAAAATCGTTGAAGTATCGGTCATAAAGAAAAGCTTTGAAGGCTTTTGGTTGAGGGTTCAGGGTTTAGGGTTTAAGGCTTTGAAGTATCGACTTCACTTCCTTATTGTTCTGTTGAAGCGAAGCAGGCAAAGATGCCGGACGGACCTATGGCTGGGACAGAGGGGTTAGGTGAATCTAAATGGGAAAATGACCCCAGCTGGCTGATTCCCGCATGCTCTGGAGCCTCAACCCTACACAAACTGGAGGTTTTGGGTTTGAAGTAAGCGGCGGCGGCTGTGTCAGCTGCGTGGGCTGCCAGACGTCTGTCAGCACTTCCGGCCAGTTGGGTACCCACCCCTCCGCCGTCTGTGTCCAGGTCCCCCGGTGGCCATGTCCCCGTCAGAGATTCGGGCGGCGGCGGCGGCGCGGGTGGGTTCGAGGTCGTGGTCGTCGTCGGCATCCCCCTCTCTTCTCCCATGCGCGTGGCTCGACTTTGGCTCGTCGCCCCGCTCTCTTGCGCTGCTGGTCGCGCGGTCTCCCCTGCCGCCAGGCTTCGTTGAAGGAGCGTTCCCCCTCCCCAGCATTAGCAGGAACATCAGCACTCGCCCCCTCATGGTTTAAGGTTTGGGGTTTAAGGTTTAGGGTTTAGGGTCTACGGCTTAGGGTTAGGGTTTAATCCCAGAGTCCTAAACGCTGGACGCCGAACCTCCGACTCGGAGACCCTCTCAGCCCATTCCCAAGCCGCCTCCTCCATGGTCACAACCTCCCGGCCTCGGCATGTGCCGGGGATGCCTGCAAAGGAACGTAGGCTTCGGTGGTCAGGGTGTAGTTCTATTTTAAACGGTGTAGGGTTTAGAGTTTAGGGTTTGGGGCTTAGGGTTCAGGGTTTGGGGTTTAAGGTTTATAAGGCTTAGTTTCTTCTTTAAGGGTGTAGGGTTCAGAGTTCAAGGAGCTTCAGGTTTGGAGTACAGGCATGACGGAGTCCCTTGCTAACTGCCAGTTTTGTGACTTTGATTTGACGACTGCCGGGTCACTGCTTGAAGGATCCTGGGACTTAGTAAGTCGGGTTATAAGTACCTCAACTCGGGTTATAAGTAGATATAACTATAGTTACCTTATTTATAACCCTGTTTACTAAGTGCCATGATCCTCAGTGGAAGGCCCTGGCACTCGAGGTTGACGGTTTTACGCGAAGGGGTGAACAAGGAATGGCGCTTAAGTTTTAGCGTTTGGGGGATTTTCTATTTGGTGCTAAGAGTTGGGGTCTCCGGCTTACAACCTGGGCTGTGAACCCCGAGCCCCAAGCTACAGCTTCATCTCCACAACAAACCGTTGTAGAGCCCCTTTAAAGGGCTTAGCTGATTAGCAGAGTTACAAGTAGGACAACCCGATTAAGGGTAGAGCTCCTCGACCCTCCAAGTATAAATCCAACAACTATCCCTTCAAAAAGAGCTCCAAAGAGTGCTGGCCTGCGGCACAGCCGATGAGTAGGGCATCGGCGGTGTTCACAGCCTCAAGTACTTATCTTCAGATTTTTCTGCATAGTCGTACTACGACTGCTGCTCTTGTAACACTACTGCAAAGCTAACTCTACTGCTGCTGCTGCTGCTGCTACTACAGCAACTACAGCTACCACAGCTGATATCACAGCTCCTACCAGTATTTCTACTACCACCACTCCCACCTTACCACCACCACCCACCACCACCGCTGCCACCAAGACGACGACCACCACCATCACCACCAGCACTTGCTACTGCTATGGCATTCCCTACTCTTGTAGTTCCTGATCCCATTCCTACTTCTGGTGCTCGCGCTGATAAAGTGACTTTTCCACAATGCCCAAGTAAACCTAAACCCTCAGTTGAAAACCAACCCCCTTGGACCCCGAGCCCGAAATAGTACCCCAGAACTGTCAGAAGTGGTCGGTAGACGACATCGGTCACGGCAGGACATCACTTTGCGACGCAAGCTCCAGACCGATTCGTTTCGGGCTTCATGGCTCAAGGTTCGGATTTAGGATTTAAAATTTACGATTTAGAGTTTTGTAAGGTTGCGGGGATCATGCGGCTTCATGTATGGCAAATCCTATCGCAACTGGGCAGAACCTTAGGGGTTCGGGGTTGAGGGCTCTTGGGCAGCGGCGGCTGCATGAACCGCATTGGAAACTTGGCGCTTGTACCTTGCAAAGGATTCTACTGGATTCGGTCCTGCCATAAATACTAAAAACTAAACTCTCAACCCTAAATCCCAACCCCTAAACCCTAAACCCTCTGAACCCTAAAAACTAAACTCTCAACCCTAAATCCTAACCCCTAACCCCTAAATCCTGAAACCCTATACCCTAAACCCAAATCCTAAAGCCCTAAAATCCCATTGAGGATCCCTTTAAGGAACCCTTATACTAGGTTCCTGAGTAGCCCGTTTATAATAAGGGTACCCTTTTTCCTACTATTCGGTTTTAATAAGGAGACACCAAACTAAAAAAGGTCAAAAGGGCACTACTCAAGAGCCTAGTATAGGGACGCTAAACCCAAACCCTAAAGCCCTAAATCCCATTGGGGATCCCTTTGAAGGAACCCTTAAAGGAAGCCGAAACCCCTTAAGGGAACCCTTGAAGAACCCATGAACCCCAGAACTCCCAAGGCCTAATTACTATAGTACCCTTATAGATCCCTTATAGTAACCCTTATAGACCCCTTTGAAGGAACCCTTAGGCCCAAGGTTTCTTAATCAGGTTCCTATAGTACAACCCGAAACTCGACCCTTATAGACCCTCTAGTAACCCTTAGCTAAACCAGTTTGGGGGCTCTGAACCACGGATCTTCCACTCCCGGAGCCCCGAAGTCCCCGGAAGCCGACGACTCTGCAAACCGAGTGATCAGGGGGTTCAGGGTTTAGGGTTTAGAGTTTAGGGGTTTAGGGTTTAGGATTTTAGGTTTAGAGTTTAGGGGTTTAGGGTTTAGGATTTTAGGTTTAGAATTTAGGGGTTTAGGGTTTAGGATTTTAGGTTTAGAGTTTAGGGGTTTAGGGTTGAGGATTTTAGGNTTAGGTTTAGAGTTTAGGGGTTTAGGGTTTAGGATTTTAGGTTTAGAATTTAGGGGTTTAGGGTTTAGGATTTTAGGTTTAGAGTTTAGGGGTTTAGGGTTGAGGATTTTAGGTTTAGAATTTAGGGGTTTAGGGTTTAGGATTTTAGGTTTAGAGTTTAGGGGTTTAGGGTTTAGGATTTTAGGGTTTAGGGTTTTAGGGTTTAGGATTTAGGGTTTAGAGTTTAGGGGTTTAGGATTTAGGATTTTAGGGTTTAGAGTTTTGGGGTTGAGGGTGTGGGGGTTTAGGTTTTAGGGTTGAGTGGTGAAAATTTATGGTTTGGGGTTCAGGGTTTAGGGTAAAACCCCCGCTTCTTTAAGGACCCTAATATGAGAATCCCTAGTAGCATCAAAGGACGAGGGGGTTTACCTAATCAGTGGTTCTTGGTTCCCCACCACAGACACGTAGCGCCGAAGACCCTAATATGCGAGACGTAACCGGAACTGTTGATTCAATTCCTGAGAACAAGCGAGAAACCGAAGCCCTGTTGCTGTTGCGACAGGGTTGTCCCGTTTAGGGCAGAGTCAGAGTCCTGTACCCCAACGTCCGAGTACACCCCGAGTATCACCCCTGGTGCGTTTGGAGTAGCTCCCGTGTATCCCGCATCTCCACTCCCAGTTTGCGGATGTATTATATGAGGTCTCTTGCGACGTTCGCCATGTCCTCCTGCAAGACTGGGATGAAGTCAGTGAGGTTGCTCAGAGGCGACGACGTCAGTGCAAATGCAGGTTGCTCGTTCGTGCTGAAGGGACGCTGTTGTCTCAGTTGTCTCCATCACAAGCTCGACGACTGTAGAAATCTCCTTCCAGTTGGTTGCGACAACCTGTAGTAGAGCATTCTAATCCCTCAATCGAACCCCTCTGCTACATATGTCCGAGCTTCCAAAAACGAGGATGTCTCGCATAGATGCCTGAACTCTAACCTCCCCAAAGCCTAGACTGTGAAATCCCAAACCCCAAACCCCAAAATCCCCAAACCCCCAAACCCCAAACCCCAACGTCATGGAAAAAACACCACTGTACTGAACTTAGACCCCTAGCTTTCTTAGGGATTACAGGAACCAAAAACTAAAAATCATTTTTGAGTACCCCTAAGACCAAACCTCGGAATCCACAAAAGCCCCACTGCGGAGACCCTGGGGACCCGCGCCGCAAGCGCTCCTTCTCCGGGGTGCTGGGCCTGGGCAGCTCCGCCGCTTCGGGGTTCTCGAACCTTCCTCGCCACACGGAGCCTCCTCTACCACCCCGGTCAGTGGCTTTGCTCACGCCTGAAATCGAAAAAGTCTGCTAAACCTAGGCTCAATGATTCGACATCATCCTGACAGAACAGTGCGCAAGCTCCGGCAACGGAGCATGACATGAGAAAGCTCTCTGAAAGACTTACAGGGCTCCGGCGGCCGCGGTGTAGGAGACACCGCCGGCACAATGCCACACCTCAATGCAGAAAAAAGGTGCTTTCGGGTTGAAGGTTATGGGATAGCGTTAAATTTGGGGCTTGTGGCTTGGGTTCAAGGGTTTACGGTTTAGGCTTCGGGGACTTACGGCTCCGGGGTTTAGGTGTTTCGATGAAGGGGATACGCTTCAGGGTTGTGGGACTCAAGGAGCTAGTTGAGTCCGTTCTACTTCCACCAAGAACTCCAGTGCCTCAAGACGCATCGAAGGTTCCTAACCCGAAAACCAAACCCGTAATCATCATCGTAACATATTAGCTACCATAAAACGAAAGTAGCAGTAACAGCTGCTTAGCAACAGTAGCAGTGCGGCCCGCGACCATGATGAACTAGGGAAGCTACTAATAACGATAGCAGTAAGCGCACCGATGAGCTGAGTCGAGCGAACCCAGAGACTCCAATATCCCTTAATTCAGGAATATTCCTTGAATTATGGCAGGACCCCTTATATGATTTAAGGAATATTCCTTAATTAAGGGATATTGGAGTCCCCTGAACCCTAAACCCTATAGATCCCTTAAAGGAACCCTAGGTATTCCTTAATTAAGGGATATTGGAGTCTCTGGGAACAAAAGCCCTGAGCTCCAAATCTCCCAGACCCTCAAAGCTAAACCCACCGAACTCCGAACTTTCAACCTTTTAAACCCCAAATGCCCTAAACCTTGAAGCCTAAAGCCTGTAGAGACTAACTGGTAGACCTTAAACCCCAAACCGCAAAGCGAAACCCCAAGCCCCAAGCCTAAGCCCTGACACCCTACACCCGAAGCCCTAAATCCTAAGCCCTCTAAACCGTAAACCCTGAACCCCTGCACCTGAGCCTTTAACTCGAAACCCCTAAACCCTAGACCTTGAACCCCAAAACCTCTAAAAAGGGCTCTGCCGAGGCAAGCACGCAAGGGGCAACTGCCAGGCGCCCGCCTGCAGAAACGTCGGAGCTGGGGGCTTCGGCGAAGTTTGGGTTTAGGGTTCAGGGTTTAGGGTTTAGGCTGTCGGGTTTAGAGCTAAGGAGGGTTTAGGGCTTCAGGTTTACGGGAGGTTTGACGATTTTTGTTTGTGGTCGGGTTTGCAGCCAGGGACTGGGGTGTAGCGTGGCGCAGGCGGCCCAATTTAGCTCAGGGATCCTTAAATCCATGGATCCCTCGAACATCGGGGGGATCTATCCTAGTCAAGGAGCGTTTGGCGCTTTGTCTTCGGAGGTAACCCTACGCCCTAAACCCTAAACCCAATGTGTGGAGTAGGGTGGGCGTTCGGGCTTGGGCTGCGGGCTTTTGGGCGGGCTTGTAGCAGGGTTCAAGACTCCGGGCTGCCAAGGACAGTATCATTGGCTACTTAGAGGATCATGGAACTTAGTAAGTAGGGTTACAAGTACCTTAAGTGCGGTTATAAGTAGATATAACTATAGTTACCTTACTTCTAACCCTACTTACTAAGTCCCCTGATCCTCCAAGTAGCGGTTTACACGAGGTTGCCACGGGCTTGCAAGGCTTCTGGGCTTCGTTTTGGGACGCTTTCGGGCTGTTGGTTCAGAGGCTAAAAAGGCTCATGGACTTACGGCTGAACCTCCAAGGCTCAAGGCCGAGAGTCTCAGTTTTAGGGTTTAGGGTTCAGGGCTTTAGGGTTTAGGGTTTAGGGTTTAGGGTTTAGGGTTTAGGGGTTAGGGTTTAGGGTTTAGGGGTTTGGGGCAGCGTTTAAGAACAGGCAAGGTTGTGCCGATGAGGGACAGGACCAAGTTTCCATCCTGAGAATACGATATACATGAATCATCTTGAAACCCACACTTGCTTTCGCTCAGACGGTGTTTTAAGGAGAGGTTGGGGGTGTATGATTTGGCAAACTCTAAACCAAAGCCCAAAGCGCCTGCATCTGAATTGGCACTGACACCCTAAATCCAACAGCAGCTACTGTAAACACTATGAGCCTTCCGAGCCCTCTAAACATAACCCCAACCTTGCAACAGCAACACTGCGCCTGTGGATCATCGTCAACAGAGGGAATTATCCAAAGGTTTTGCAGCAACAGGCCGTCCTCAACGTGTGGAACTGTCGGCTGAGCGCTTGGGTTTTAAGGTGTGGGTTTCCTTTAAAGGATTACTATAAGGGTACTATAAGGGTTCCTTTAAAGGGCTACCATAAGGGTACTATAAGGGTTCCTTTAAAGGGTTTACCGCTGTCGGGTTTCAGAGGAGGCTCGGGTCTTAGAGTTGGGTGAAGGTTTGGGCTTGAGACCCTGTGCGGACCGAGTAACTAAAACACACACCACCCTGAAACATAGAGACCCCAAAGAGGGAATAGGAGCCGGCGTTGTGGACGGGGCATGGCCCGGGTTTAGGGCTTCTAGCGGTTTAGGGTTTAGGGCTTGATTTTTAGGGGTTTGGAAGTTGAGGGTTTTGGGTGTAGTGCCATTGCATGCTCTCCTCCCCCCAGCTGCCACACCGTCAGCGGGTTGATCTCGGAATATGGCACACTCTTCTCCAAAAGCTAGAACATGAAACTGACCTAGAATAATAAGGGTTTAGGGTGTTTACAGAACCCCACACCCGCAAAGTAACGCCTTCAACGCCCAAACCTTCATGAAAGAACAACTCAAAGCCTTCCCGACCCCACTCTCCCAGTCTGAAAGGTTTAGGGTTGAGTGTTGGGGGTTTTCGGGGATTGGTTTTTTATTGAGAGTTCAAAGCGTTTCAGTCTAAGGTAGAGGACACTTCAAGGCTTAGCGGGTCCTCGTCCCCCGCGCTGGGGTACACATCCGCGGCTGCTGGCGCCCCGCCGCCGCCTGGCTGCTCTCTTTGGGTTTCATGCTTGGGCTTCCGGGTTCTTTCGGTTCTTTGAAGGTTTCTTTACGGGCTTAAGTGTTCCATGTTTAGAAGGTTTGAGGGCTTGGGGCTTCAAGGTTTAGGGGCTAGAGGCTAACGGTTTGGAGCTTGGCTGCTGTAAGGTCTCAGATTTACGTGCCCCTTACTTGAATGGCCAAACCTTCCGAGGAAATGTAGGGGCCTTAACAATTAAAATGGGTTTTGAGGTATATTTTTGCATAAGTGTATGCAGCCCCAGGCCATAAACGCCTAAAACAGCAAAAACTTAGACTCCAGATCCTAACATCCGAAGTTCGAAATCGTAACCCATCACAACAAGGCCAACGCTTGGTAGGCCTTTTCTTTGTGCGGCGGCCGGCGCACCATGACTCCTTGTTCGGCGCTTCGCTTCAATGAAGCTTTCGGGATTTTGGGGCTTGCGGCTAAGGATTTAGGCTCAAGGGCTCTAGGGTTTAGGGGTATATTGTGTAAGGTTCAAGGTACAGGGCTTTGAATTTGCAAGCTTGGCTTGAAGAGATCCAGCTTTCGCCATAACCCCCAATCTACTCATTAAGGCCTCCGTGTTATGGGTGTGGACCGGTATGGATGGTGACGGCGTCCATCTGATTGGCCAGCTTGTCCAAAGTAGAGTACGACACCCAAGTTTGCTGAATCGGTGTTCAACCAGTCTGCTAAATGAATATTATTCTTCTTCTTTTTCTTCTTCGTAGCGTTCAGGGTCCAGGGGACGCACGGCCAGCAATGAATTCAGGGTTGGAGCAGTGTGCCCTCGCCCGGAAGGAAACGGCGAGCGGAGCAGAAATCTGCAGAAGAGGAAGCCACCAAGATGGAACCAGCATGCGCAACAGCTCTCGGCCACGCGCATCGTTTAAATGAATAGCCAACACGCAACGGGCTAGGAAGTGTCTCCAAGAGTGGCTGAGCCCCGATTGCCTGGGCTGCGATCGGCTCCTTGGTAGCCACTTCAGGTTTCACCGTCGAAACTTCAATGCGATTGAGAGCAGACTGGATGTAGGCCACAGACTTCTCCTGATTGAGTCACGGGCCGAAACAACCTTACCATCCCGCCGCCGACCATCTCGGCGTTGGCTCTCTTTTACCGCTGTAGGCATGTCTCCACCGGAGCAGGTTGCTTGCAGGAGAGGAAACCCTAAACCCTAAACCCTAAGGCCAATAGCCTGATAGAAGCCTTGGCGCCCTGCAAGGCCTAATGCCTTTGCTGGAAACGCCACGTTCGACAGGCTTCAGTGGTCTAGGAATTGGGGTTTGGGGTTGGGTTTAGGGTTTGGGGAACTCAGATTCCCCGATATCAATCCCAAACGACACATGTTGAATCTGGCGCCCTCCAGCGCTGTAGCCCCTGAACCCTGAACCCCTGAACCCTAAGCCCTAAACCATGCATCCCGGAATCCAAAGACCGAAACCCCTACACCCTGCGCCACCCCCCCAATCCTCAAAGGTAAGATAACCCTCGGTCCGAAACATCTACCCCGGGTTCTGGATTTAGGGTACTTAAGGCCTCAAACCCCATGACCTTGCTCAGAGATCTTGAACCCTCTTAGACGGCAAACCCCAAGCCCCCAATCCTCACTTGCAAACCCCTTGAGCCACACCCGAAACCCCGAACCCTTTAACAAAAAAACAGCCACATCCTTTCAAAATCCCAAACGCAGCCAGCAACACCCGCCCGCCACCCCTCACAAGAAGAGAACGTGGTCGCTTTGCGAGGCCCAGCTGCGGCACCAGGAGGGCTTGGAGCTTGCTGTGCGCCACCTCTTGGACTTTCTGCTGGTTCGGGGCTTAGGGACAGAAGCCCTTAAAGCTTCTGAGGATTTCATAGTGGTTGCGAGGGAAACCCTAAACCCCCAAAGGCGTGTTTAGCGGGTGAAACACTGAAAGTTTAGGGTGTAAGGCACTCTGCGGACCCTAAAACCTAAACCCTGAACCAGGCAAAACTGTCTGATGGCGGAAAGGTGTGGGGCTTCGGACTCTCGGATTGGAGCTTCCGGCTCAAGAGTTTCGGGCTGAGGTTACGCAATCACCATCTTCTTATTATTCTTCTTCATCTTCATCACGTTCAACATCGTGAGCATGACTTTTTCATCATCATCAGCAGCAGCATCATCGTCAATGGCCATAGCCAGGTGTTCTTTTCGAGGGCCAGCCTTTAGTAAAGACTCCACGGCCTAAGAGAACCCTTTCCTTAAAAAGATAAGTTTGTTAAAACCTGAAGCTCTTCTAGACCCCCTGCCACACCCTGTGAAGCCTATGTAACCCTAGACCCTTACCCTTAAACCCCAATTAAAGAACCCAAACCCTATGCCTATACCCCTAACTTAAGCCCCAAGCTCCAAACCCTAGAAGCGCTCAGAAGACCTTACAAAACCCTCAAACCCTTAAACCCTAAAACCCTAATCCCTTCACCCTAAAACCCTAAACCCTTCACCCTAAACCCTCAACCCCCAACCCTAAACCCTTAAACGCCAAACCCGAAACCCTAAACCCCAGCCCTGGAGGCCTGGGAAGTGTAAGCCAAGCCGTAGTTCGACCGCTCGAGAAGCTGCAGCTCCTGCGAGAAGTTCAAGCGTTGCGAGCTCGGGTCCTGCGAGTCTTCGGGGTTTAGGGCTTAGGCTTTAGTGTTTAGGCCTTAGGGGCTTTGGGCTTAGGGTTTGGTGTTTAGGGTTTAGGCTCTAGGGCTTAGGGTTTAGGGTTACGTTTGGGGTTGAGGATGGCTTTTGGAGCTCTTCATGGCGTCAACATGGCAGGTAGGCTGCGAACGCCTCAGGTCAAGTAGCCCGAAAAGAGACTTGCTTCCCGGCGCTTGCTGAGGTTTCACAGTCTCCTGCATAATACGTGGCCTGAAATAGTTAGGTTAGAATGAACAGGATTTGTGTGTATAGTCTAGTATCTGTATTGGGTCACGCAGGGGATGTTACGAAATAGTACTTATTCAAGCTTCTATATTGTCTCATGCCTTCAGGTTTTCGGGCATAATTACTCAATGCTGACCAGCTGGCTGATAAGATCCAAAGCGGTGTTCAGTTCCATCCATCCCAATGCAAAACCCACAGCAAAAGACTGTGCGAACCCCCTAGGCGCATACCTTCACGGCTGAACATCGGTAACAAAACTGCTTTCAAGACAGAGAGAGAGAGAGAGATAGAGAGAGAGTATGAAAGAACACAAAAGAAAACAAAAAAAAAAAAACAAGCTCAAGACCTCTTTGGAAACCCCAAATTCCAATGTTTCCGGGGATGCCCAAGAAAGAGAAAGACCGGCTCCTCAGGAAGCAGTGGCACTTCCGGCTCCTCCAAGAAGTTTCTGATTTTCAGCCGAAAGATGCGTTTCAAAATTGCGGGGTACGGGATACCACAGTGTGATCCATGTGATGGGGACCCTGAACCCTGCACCCAACACCCACTTTGCAAAAAAAAAACGCCTGACCTCCTATGAGTTTCATCTGCAGCGGCAGCGGGGACAGCAGTGGTCTTGGTCGTAGAGGTCGTGGTGGTGGCGGTGGTGGTCGCAGTAGCAGTAGTCGTTGCCGTCGTCCTTGTCGTAATCGTCGTCGCAGTGACACTTGGAAAAGCCGTAGTTAAAGTAGCAATGGCAGCCGTAGAAGTAGAAGCAGCAGCAGCAGCAGTCGTGGCAGCAGCAGCAGAAGTAGTAGCAGTCGTAGTAGTAGCAGCAGTCGCAGTTGGTGGTGTTTGTGGCTGTTGTCATGGAGGCTGTGGTGCTGGGGGCGTTGGCGGTGGTCGTGGTGGTCGTGGCAGTCCTCAAGAAGGCGGGTTTGGATTCCGAGCACCGCACCTTATCCGAGAACACGGTTTTGGGCTTAAGATCTCGGGCCCAGAATGTCGGATTCAATACTTGGGTTTTTGCAGCTGAGCGTACTGTAGAATTACATCAACTGCTTCGCCCAGCGCGATCCAGCCTGACGGATGCTCTCAAAGGCTTGAAGGCAGCTTGCAATAAACATCAGTCAGCTCAACATCTTGAGCATCCTCCACCCTAAACCCCCCAACCCCCAACCTAAACCCCAAACCCTAAACCCACGCCAAAAATCCGCAAACTCCGAAGCCCAAACCGCGAAACCCCAGGCCTCTGCAGCATGAGCTTCGAAGATCAGCGCCGGCATACGGCAGCCGTGGCCGGCAGCGAAGGCCTGGAAAAGATGCAGCGAGGGTTTAGGAGTCTGGGGTTTAGTGCTTGGGGCTTAGGGAAGTTTAGGGTTTAGGGTCCCGAGTAGTTTAGGGTTTAGGGTTCCGAGTAGTTTGGGGTTTAGGATTTAGGTCTTCTTCGATGACAAACGCCAGAAAGAGCAGCAAGAGCCCTAAAACCCCCAAAGATTTAAATTCCTGAACCCTAAACCCTAAAACCCCAAAGGTTGAAATTCCTGAACCCCCAACTCCGACCCTGAGGTCGTTACTTACAGGCCTCCTCCCTTCCCGCCGAGCTCGGATTGGGGAGCTGGGTTTAGGGTTTAGGGTTTAGGATGGTATAGGGTTTAGGATGGTTTAGGGTTTAGGGTTTAGGATGGTTTAGGGATTAGGGCTTAGAGTTTAGGGTTTAGGGTTAAATCTGCACGAGCCACACTAAGGCCCCGAATCCCAAAGTAATCCGAGAAGACCCTGAATTGGGGTTGAGGGCTAAAGGTCGTGTAAACCTCCTACACAGCTGAGCTGAACACTGAATCCGCTAGACCTTCAACCTCTATACACCCTGAATCTTACATAAGTGGCTTAAATACTTCCTAGGACGCCCTCTTAAACTCAATTTCGCCTGCAAGCCCAGCTAGCCCAAAAGGCTACAAAACATCAAACCCGTAAAACCCACCTTTCGACACATAGCACCTGAACAAGCGCGAACCTTAAAACCCAAACAAAGCCCCTGGAACCCGAAACCCCAAACCGGACCCTACAGAAAAAAGGCTACACCCCAAACCCCTAATGGCCGAAGCCCTAAGCCATGAACCCGAAACCCTACATCCGAAGCCCTAAACCCCAACCAGGAACCCCACATAGATCCCTTTAAGGACCCTAAACCCCAAACCACGAGGCCCACCTCAGCCTCTAGGGCTCCCAAAGCCTCGGGGAACAAAACCCAGAGGCCACTTGGGGGGTTAGGGATCTCTAGGGGTTCCTTTAAAAAGGATCCATAAGGGATCTCTAGGGGTTCCTTTACAAAGGGATCCATAAGGGATCTATAGGGGTTCCTTTAAAAGGGATCCATAAGGGATCTATAGGGGTTCCTTTAAAAGGGATCCATAAGGGATCTATAGGGGTTCCTTTAAAAGGGATCTATAAGGGATCTATAGGGGTTCCTTTAAAAGGGATCCATAAGGGATCTATAGGGGTTCCTTTAAAAGGGATCCATAAGGGATCTATAGGGGTTCCTTTAAAAGGGATCCATAAGGGATCTATAGGGGTTCCTTTAAAAGGGATCCATAAGGGATCTATAGGGGTTCCTTTAAAAGGGATCCATAAGGGATCTATAGGGGCTCCTTTAAAAGGGATCCATAAGGGATCTATAGGGGTTCCTTTAAAAGGGATCCATAAGGGATCTATAGGGGTTCCTTTAAAAGGGATCCATAAGGGATCTATAGGGGTTCCTTTAAAAG